>JANTNU010000004.1:11064706-11078943 GCA_024752395.1 Erythroxylum havanense
TAAGTTCCAATTTGATGATCGATTTCGGCTATTCAGACCCGTGGAAGCGGGAAACTACCAGATTCAACAAAGGTCCAGTTTTCTCCTTACCTCATTAATGATTCTCCCAGAGGTAGCAACTGAGTCTGCCATTTTCTTCTGTTTGCCATGATTAGTTGGTTTTCTTGTGCTCCTTAGAAGAAGAGCGAGGAGACTTCGTCTTGAACCATAAAACAGGGATGCAGAGTTTAATCAGATGACTTTCATTCTTCTGAGGCGTGGCTTTGATGAGTTGTGCTGCTCAGGCTGGCGTTTCTCCTAAGCTTTCAAATTGTTTTGTCAGGATGTGGGCTGTGGTTAAAATGTCCATGCATAGAAAGCTCTCTAGCTTGAATGGCAGATTATCCTTAAGTTTCAGACTTGGAAAGCAAGACCACTCTTTGCATGTGGATAATACTGTCAAGACATGGAGACGAAAGTTTTTACTTCTTTGCCTTTTACTAGGTGCATTTGCTATAGGGAGTATTAGTTTTCTTTTGAGTTTTGATAATCGAGAATTGGCAAAGAAAGACAAGAATCAAGATGCTCGTGAAGAAATTGCTGAGGTCTGTTTTTACAATTTCAACGTTGGCAAGAACCAACTTCATGCTTGTGCTTTAATTTTAGATCTTGAAGTATATTTTTCTAATAGCTGAAGGCTTTATCTATTACCACAATTAACGGTTTTCCCTTTTTACAATTGCTTCAGAACTTCTCGTTACGGACTTCATTACCTTTAAAATTCTTAATAGCGATTAGTGAAATAATGAAATTTAAAATTGGCTACCAGAGCTTATAGCTTCCTCCTCATGGTTAACCATGGATTATTTGCTTGAAGTTCTCACTTTCTTCAAATATTTATCCGTCTAGAACTTCTATATATATGAGATTGTTGGATTCTAAAGGAGTTGCTTGACCCATGAGATGATAATCAGGGAAACCAAACTAAAGTGCTTTTGGTACACCAATAATTTGTAATCATTGAAATCATCTTTTTTGTCCTGGAAGAACTCCTGAACTCATCAACTTCTTCTTACACTGCTCCTCTTAGTCATGAAAATTCTGTGTTTTAGTTTCTCTTATACAACTTCTCTTGAATGTATTAAGGAATCAAAGCTTAAGAGACCAACGACTTATGATATTACCTGTGCTATGAAGATACAGTTCACAAACAAGCTGGAGTTCCAGCATCTGGGCGGATGGTTCACTTCAATTGTAGATCCTGATGACCAGTGCCCAGTTGGAGATGCCGGTAACCTCAGGAGACTTGAGCAACCAGTGAAATCGGAATCAATATCCTCTGCTGCATCGTCTGATCTTTCATTTATTTCACAGGTTTATGAAAAGGTAAGGCCTTGTTACTGCAACCTATAGAATTTGTAGTTAATATTGTGACAGTAATTTCACCACAACCTCATCAAGTTTCTATAGAACTTATCATCTTAGGCAAACAATGATAAAAGGAGTCGATGTTGAGAGAGACATTAAAAAGAAAAAAAAAAAAAGCATCCATAGCAGAAGGACGCTAAGTCGGCTCCCTTTTATGCATGTAGTTTCTCTTTTATTTGTGTTCTTTTCAGTAAAGAAATCTTGATTATCTTGTCTTTTCACAGGATGATTTGCAAAAGAGGGGAGCAGGGGACTGCATGATATCCCATAATAAAACTTTGTTTTCCGGTGGACTACGTTGGGGGCTTTTTATTGTTCTGATAACAAGCTCGACGTTGTGTCTTTTTTCGTTTAAAATCTGGATGAACCAGAAAGAGAGTCTTGTTCGATTGGCGCCAATGCCTCAACCACGACAGCAACTTCTCCAGCTGAAGCAGCAATCGCTGCCTGTGGGACCCTCTAAAGGGGCAGGAAAATGGAGGAAGAAACTTCTTAAACTATTTGTACTGGGTGGAATTCTTTCTGCTGCCTGGTTGTTTCAATACTTGAGTAGACAAAGCTTCTTGACAAGGCAAGAGACTCTTGTAAACATGTGTGATGAGAGAGCAAGAATGTTGCAGGATCAGTTCAATGTGAGCATGAATCACGTTCATGCCTTGGCCATCCTTGTTTCCACTTTTCACCATGGAAAGGATCCTTCTAAAATTGATCAGGTGATTTCATTTTCTACAACATCATCCAGCCTTCTGTTGCTTGTAATTGAAAACCAACTCAGTGAATTTGCTCATAAGCTGATTGGAAATATCTTTAATCTTTGGAAGATAACTTTTATGGAATTTACAATACCTAATCTTTCCTCTTTTCCCCATTACTTTTTACAGCCAAATCATTCAAGAACTAGTATATCTTGAAATGATTTGTGATGATAAACTGATATCCCTAAAGTACCTAAATGAAGAAGTAAGACGCAATTCACTAGCCTGCAATGTTAGTTGATATGTGGATGTCCCTTGAGATCTTTTATCTTTGACAGAAAACCTTTGGAGAATATACTGAGACAACAGCTTTTGAGAGGCCTCTTACTAGTGGTGTTGCATACGCACTTAAAGTTCCTCATTCAGAAAGGAAGCTGTTTGAGAAGCAGCATCGGTGGACAATTAAAAAAATGGAAACTCAGGACCAGACTCTAGTACAAGATTGTATCCCAGAGAAGTTGGATCCTGCACCAATCAGTGATGAATATGCACCAGTCATTTTCTCTCAGGAAACTGTCTCTCATATAGTCTCAATTGACATGATGTCTGGGAAGGTTCCTCTTAGATATCCCTTTTGATTTCTGTTTCATTTTGTCAATCAGCAAACTATTCTTTTCTACTGAGAGAATAAATGACATTTATGTTTCTCTGTCTTCTCTTATTAAATTGTCTTTTAAATGAATCTACAGGTTGGCTTTGATATACTGCTTCATATTCCACTTCTGTCTTTGTGCAGGAAGATCGTGAAAACATCTTGCGAGCAAGAGCTTCAGGGAAGGGAGTATTAACATCTCCTTTTAAACTTTTGAAGTCCAATCACTTAGGAGTTGTGCTCACCTTTGCTGTTTATAACACTGAACTTCCTCTAGATGCTACACCAGAACAAAGAATTGAAGCTACTGTTGGGTAATTCAATTTCTTTTAGGGATTATTGGTTTCACGTAATGAGTTGGACCAATGCCTATTTGGTAACTAAATGAAATTAACCTCTAGCTTTTTGGTTCCAATGTTAAGGTATCTTGGTGCATCTTATGATGTTCCATCCCTGGTGGATAAACTTCTGCATCAACTTGCCAGCAAGGAAACAATTGTTGTGCATGTTTATGACACAACTAATTCATCTTCTCCAATTCTGATGTATGGTTCTGATGCTATTGATACTGGTCTATTGCATGTCAGTAACGTTGACTTTGGGGATCCACTGCGGAGACATGAAATGCATTGCAGGTTACTTTTCACCATTATACCTTTTGGATATTGTATGCTGTTTAGTGATAAGTTATCCAGATTCAACCTCTTTTCCATTGCATGCAGGTTCAAGCACAAGCCTCCTTTACCTTGGATGGCAATAAATTCAGCATTAGGAGTCATAGCTATTGTTCTTCTTGTTGGTCATATCTTTAATGCTGCTATAAGTAAGATCGATAAAGTTGAGGAGGACTATCATCAGATGATGGAACTGAAAGTTCGTGCAGAGGCTGCTGATGTGGCAAAATCTCAGGTTCACCATAGTGATGGATTTAGGAGCTAGTTTCTAATTTATGCGTGTCTATTTAATTTAATGTTCATCGAACAAGTCATGCCATGTTCTTGCTGATTAATTTTTTTTAATTGCAGTTTCTTGCAACAGTTTCTCACGAAATCAGAACCCCTATGAATGGTGTTTTAGGTGATTGATATCTTTCAATTATAAAATATATATATTCTGTCAGCCTAACATTATATAATAACAAGATATAACTTCCAATTATTTTTCTAGGAATGCTGCAAATGTTGATGACTACAAATCTTGATGCCAACCAAAAGGACTATACCAAGATTGCTCATGATAGTGGGAAAGATCTAATCTCATTGATAAATGGGGTTCTTGATCAGGCTAAGATAGAATCAGGCAGACTAGAGCTGGAAGCTGTTCCTTTCCATCTGTATTCACTTCTTGACAGTGTTATATCTAGTTTTTCTAGCAAATCATATGATAAGCAGATTGAGGTAGGAATGACACACCATATTTGTTACTTGCTTGATTTTCTACTTTTGATTACTGATATCACTTCAACTTCCTACTTTTGCACATTGTTGTTGACATCCTTTTGGATGGGGGAAGTTGGCTGTTTATGTCTCCAAACAAGTCCCTGAAGTTGTTGTTGGTGATCCCGGGCGCTTTAGGCAGATAATTGCAAATCTTGTTGGGAATTCAATAAAGGTTGGTTTGGCTGTATCATTTTGATATTCAAGGTACTTGAAGAAAAATGTGCTAATTTGAGAACAAACATGGCAATTCTAGTTATTTTAATTGAATTTCTCCGGAAGCTAGGCCTGCTAGATAAATGTGGAATTTATCTGTATAAAGTTTAAACTTTCACTACAATTTAGGTCACTAATATGCGCACATTTGTCCTCACTTTCAGTTCACAGATGCCAATGGCCATATATTTGTCTCTGTACATCTGTTCGACGAAGTAAGGAATCCCTTGGGTGGGAGAGATTCAGTGCTGGAACAAGGCCCAAATGTGGATCAAAATATACCATGCTCTATTAATAACACATTGAGTGGGTTTCCTGTGGTCAACAGATGGAAAAGTTGGGAGAACTTTGGAAAGTCAAACATGCTAGAGCCAGAAATGATCAGGTTACTTGTTACAATTGAAGATACAGGAATGGGCATAAAGCCAGATGCACAAAGCCGCATTTTCACACCTTTTATGCAGGCTGATAGTTCCACTTCTCGAAATTATGGTGGGACTGGGATTGGATTGAGCGTAAGCAAACGTCTGGTGGATCTCATGGGTGGAGAGATTGGATTTGTTAGTGAACCTGGTACTGGTAGTACATTTTCGTTCACTGTTACCCTTTCCAAAGGAGAACCAAGTTCTTTGGACACTGAGTTGACACTTTATGGTCCTCCTGTTTCGGAATATCGAGGATGGTGGGCATTGGTAATTGATGAACTGGCCGTTCGAGCTGAGGTCACAAGGTATCATCTTAGAAGGTTGGGGATAAATGTGCATAAAGCTTCCAGTATGAAATTGGCTTGCTCTTGTTTACCAGATGGCTGTGTAAGGTATGTCAAACTCTTCTTCTGTTAGTTGTAAGGGAGAATTCACTTTAATTTAGGAACATACAGAAAATTCAGATTATGTATGCCTGGGTAACATTAAGATGTGGAGAACTCCTTTATGCTCATTTTTGTCCATAGTATGTGTTGCAGCTTTATTGGATTAATTGGATGAACAAAATAAAAAATACATGCTGGAATCTGAAACATATATGGATGTACAGTGAAGAGCAAGTTTTCTAAGAAAATTCTATGTAAATAAAGTTTGATGTGATTCTGTCCATTGAAACAGCCTTCCAGCATTAAGTATGGTTCTTATTGACAAAGATGATTGGAATAAGGAAAATGGTGTTACTTTCCGACATTTCCTAAATGGTCTTGCACAAAATGGAGGATCAGAACTTCCAACTGGTCCACCCAAAATTTTTCTTTTAGCTACCACTATCACCCCTGGCGAATGCATTGAACTGATTTCAGCTGGCTTAGTAGATGATGTACTGATAAAGCCTCTTCGTTTAAGTGTTTTAATTGCTTGTTTCCAAGAAGCCTTTGGTAGTGGTAACAGCAACCAAGTGTGTAGTGGTAAAGCATCTTCTGGGGAACTATCAACTCTACGAAAACTCCTCAATGGAAAACAAATTTTGGTGGTGGACGACAACATGGTGAATCGTAGAGTAGCAGAAGGTTCCCTAAAAATATATGGAGCCATTGTTACCTGTGTGGAGAGTGGCAAGGCTGCTATAGAGATGCTCAAACCACCTCACAGGTTTGATGCTTGCTTTATGGATCGCCATATGCCAGAAATGGATGGGTAAATAATTTGTCTTTTCAGATAAAGTAAATTACTTTGACTGGTTATATCTTTTTTTTTTATATATGTTTAGCATGATTAAAACTTTCTTTCTTTAACCGGTTTTTAGAAAAATTGCTACAAAAGCACAGCAATGGATGACAAGTTCTTTTGCCTAGATGGCCTTCTATTCCATCGGGCATTAAAACCACATTATTTAGTCAATTAACCCTTTCCTAAAATATGATTATATTATGAATCATGCAGCTTTGAAGCTACCCGTCAAATTCGGAATCTGGAAATTCAGTTCAATGAACAAATTG
This sequence comes from Erythroxylum havanense, assembly GCA_024752395.1. Lineage (NCBI taxonomy): Eukaryota > Viridiplantae > Streptophyta > Magnoliopsida > Malpighiales > Erythroxylaceae > Erythroxylum > Erythroxylum havanense. The sequence continues at coordinate 11,071,037 of JANTNU010000004.1, forward strand.
CATATAAGGAAACATCTACCAAAGCATTTGGTAATGAGGCATTTTGGCATACACCAATATTGGCTATGACAGCTGATGTGATTCAAGCAACGAATGAAGAATGCATGAAGTGTGGGATGGATGGTTGTGTCTCAAAGCCATTAGATGAGGATCAGCTTTATGATGCAGTGGCACCTTTTTTCAAGGCTGGTTGAGAGAATGGATTAAGATGTCAGCAGGTTCTCATTGGCGTGGTTTGAATTGATTATAAAGCATTCAGCTTGCTAACACATGATTGCTTGACAGTGAGGTCACTTACAGAGTGAAATCTGCCATGTTCTTATCCTGCCCTCAACTCTGGTAAATTTAAGCATTACTCTCAAATAATCCGAAATACTGCTTTCAAATGGTTGACCATGTAGCACCAAGTGTTTCTAAATCATGGACTTAAGAGTTTGCATTGCATAGAATCCTTCTCAACTTCTGTATTGTTTCTTTACCATTTCTCATTGAGTCAACACATACTTTTGGGAAAGATACATTTTCCTACGGGTGATAATTCATCTAGTTTAATTTCACAAGCAGACAATTTTTTCTTACATGAAACTACTTAATAGTCCCTTTTCTTTTACCTTCAAGAGATTAATATATCGTTGATAGAGAATTTCCAAGTGAGATGGGAAATCTTAATTGACAAAATGCTCAGGGGGATTTTGATGTGTTAAGATTACTCACTCTTTTCAGGTGCCTGAGCTCCTGATGTTCTGGGGCCTGGAGAGCATGGATGACTCGTGGACATTTATGCTGTATGGTGATTTCAGGATGGTAAGTGTCGCTTTTCTGCTGATGAATCATGGCGTTTTTGATTCCCCAGTCATTTCGTTTATGAAAATTTTGCGTGCATTTTCAATGCAAATAATGAAGATGGGAAGTTGAAAGTCATCTTATGATCAGAGTTAATAAAAACAGGGATTAAGAACTGCGACTTAGACTTCCCAGATGTAAATATATTCAATTAGTAGAAAGCTAGTATCCTCCGGGGGGAATAGCCTGAGAATGAAGCAACGATGGTTACCATGAAAGTTCCCAATTTGCAGACGGTAAAATATTGTATCCACCCTGTATGCTTTTCTAGGTTGTAAATAGCTTGACTTCGCTGTGTTCCTATTTTCCTCGAAGTTTATGATGCGAATGTCCATTCGTCGTAACTTAAATCTCGCTCCCCTCCGTTCATATGGATCCACTCTGTAACGAATAACAATTGTATACTATTTAAGCACATAACATATTGTTGAGGTTCTGTATACTAGTCTATTTTATATGATTAAAGAAATTTGGAATACATGTATGGTTCCCGGTTAAATTGCTAATTGGGAGTCACAAATAATTGATTTGGTAAGTATTCATCGGAGGAAGGTCTTTTTTCTATTTAACGTATCCGGCTCGTCAAAAGTGGTCTCCTTAACTAGTTTTGGGCTGATCCGTAATGCTGGGAAGAACAGCCTTTTCAAAGGTAACTGCTTTTGCATAAGGAAGAAGAAAAGTGTGATTGAAATGTCACTCTAATGTGCAGAATGTTATCAGAATTATGGAATTAGCTACTCTTTTTTCTTCTATATACAAGGAGAGAAAACACAAAACATATTAAATAACGAGTTTAGGGTGATAAACCTATGACATGTCCTCTAAGAGGATTAAGAGGTATCCTAAGGATGTAAAATCTAAATTAGTGATCCCAATTTCAAAATATTTGGCATAGTTAGCGAGCCAGTCCGCGCATTTATTTTCTTTCTTGTAGATGTGTCGAGATAGGATTATCCAGTTCCGAGTAAATAACTCGTTGATATCCAAAAATAAGGGATTAAGAAACATTTGTTGCTAGGTCGGGGATGATATTAAATTAATCACCTCACACGAATCGACCTTTAATTCAATGCGAAGATGACGCATGTTCCAGGCTAGATTAAGGCCTGTAAATATTCCCCAAAGTTCTGCAGGAAGAGATGAGCACCATCCAATATTTTGCACAAAGTCTCTAAGCCAAGCGGCAAGCGCCCGAACTGTCATGCAACAAGCCACCTACTGTGGCTGATAAGAGAGATCTTTTGCTTGCTTCATCTGTATTTAATTGAACTCATCCTTGAGGAGGTTTTTGCCAACCTAGACGTTGTTTGCACCGAGGACGATTAGCAAGTTTTGCTCTACTATGTCATACCGACACCTTGTGGATTTGATAGACATACTCCAGAATATGATGCGTTGGGAAGGCCGGCCAAGAAAAGTACTCTTAAAAAAGGGCCTTGTTTCTTCAAGACCATAAAAACCAACAAGCAGCACTGAAGATAATTGACCAATCTAAGCAAGTACATTGCGTTGTGTTTGTAGATTCCTAGTTAGCCACTCTTGGGTCGTCAAGATGAAAAAGTCAGGGTGCTTAATTGCTGTGAAGTGTGCGTACTTACTAAACCTGTCAACGACGACGAAGATAGCTGACTTACCATGAGACGGTGGTAATCCTTTTATGAAGTCCATGGTGACTTCCTTCCAACACCTGTCTAGCACTTGTAATGGTTGTAGCAAACCCGGATAGGCGGCATTATCGTATTTGCTTCTTTGACAAATCACACAATTCTTCACATGATTTCTTACATCCTTGGCTATTTGCTTCCAGTGGAATAAACTCTGTATCCTCTTAATTGTTGCTATCACCCCTGAATGACCACCCTGCAGGCTGTCATGTGCCATGGTTATTATTCTCTTTCGAAGCTCCTTGTCACAAATTACTACTATTCTTCTTTTCCATATACCGCCATTCGTAATTCCCCGTAGAGTTGTCTGTGGTTTCTAGCCTTCTAATGAGATCCTTTATGGTTTTGTCCTTCTCCCATCTTGCCTTGATCTTGTCCATTATGGTTGCTTGTATTTGTTAGACCTCCATTGTTAGTAATTGTTGACTTAAGATTTTGGACAATGCATCTACCGCCACGTTCTCTTTTCTACTTTTCTACTTCTGTAGGTTACCTCGAAATCGTATCCTATCAGCTTTGGAAGCCAATTTTGCTGGAAGGGTGTGAAGATCCTTTGCTCTAAGAGGTATTTCAGACTCTTGTGATCAGTCTGTACCCGAAAGAACCTCCCATTCAAATAGTGGTGCCAATGCTTCACTGCTTTGATAATGGTGAGGAACTCTTTTTCGTATGTTGATATAATCCTTGGTGTTTAGGAGCTAAAGCTTTACTCAGAAAGGCTATCGGGTGACTCTCTTGTTGAAGAACTGCACCAATTCCTTTGTCGCATGCATCCGCCTCAATTAAAAATAGTTTAGTGAAGTCTGGAAGCGTTAATACGGGTGCTGTCATTAACCTTCCCTTCAGTTGTTCAAAAGCTTCTTGTTGTTGTTCCTTCCACTCCCAGCTTCCTACCTCCTGTTTCTTCAACAAGTTATTGAGGGGCTTCACTAGGATGCCATAATGCTTAATAATTCTGTAATAGCCTGTCAACCCAAGAAACCCCCTGAGATCTTTCAATGTATGCGGCTGAGGCCATTGTTGGATGGTTTCAATCTTCTTCTTGTCTGTGGATACCCCCTTTCTCAATATTGAGTGGCCAAATAGTCTATCTGCCTGGCCCCAAATATACACTTGCTTCCTCGCACATATAGTTGTTGTTGTCTCAAGACTTCCAAAACCATTCGAAGATGTTCCAGGTGTTGAAGGAGATCTGTACTGTAAATGAGCAAATAATCAGAGAAAACTAATAAGAATTTCTGAAGGAAGGGTTGAAATATTTCATTCATAAGGCTTGGAAATGTAGAGAGAGTGTTCGTGAGGCCGAATGGCATCACGAGAAACTCAAATTACCTCTCATCTGAAGGTCGTCTTCTAGACGTCCTCCTCTTTCATCCGGATCTGGTGATATCCGGATCGCAAATCTAGATTTGAATACCAACTGGATCCCTTCAGTTCCTCCAGTAGCTCTTCAATAAGTGGAATTGGAAACTTGCTTTTGATTGTATGTTTGTTTAATTCTCGGTAGTCGATACACATCTTCCAGGAGTTGTCCTTCTTCCTTACTAAGATGGCTGGCGACGCATACGGGCTGATGCTCTTCCATATGAATCCTTGCTTCGATAGCTCCTACACCGCCATTTCTATTGCGTCCTTCTGCTCACTAGAATAGCAGTAGGGCCTTATATTAATGGTCTCCACTCCTGGCTTTTAATGGATTGCATGATCACACGCACGTCTTGACGGCAATCCCTTCGATTCTAAGAAAATCTCTTCGTATTCAGCTAACAATCACTCTAGCTCGTCTCTAGTTTGAACGTCGTCATTAATACTCAGGTGTTGCATCTGAATTTCAATCAGATCTGATAGACGTAGCATGAATAACGCACCTCGGTTTGAGTCCTTGATCATTTTATGGAGATTCTTGCCAGATACTTCTCGGGTCGGCATCTCTGGTTGTCCCGACAACGTCACTACTCTACCTTACCACTGGAACTCCATGGTGCGCCTCTTGAAATTACACAGTATATCATCTAACGTTGCCAACCACTGCACCCCCAGTACCATATCGCACCTACCTAACTTGATAATTAGTGTTTCGGTAGCAAATCTTGCCCCCTGCATTTGCCACACAAAATTCCTACACACCTGCTTACAGACCAGTTTTAATCCCCCTCCCACAGTAATGCTTATAGGATCGACCTCTCTTACCTCTAACATTGCTTTTCTTATCACCATCTCACCCAAGAAGTTGTGCGTGCTTCCACTGTCCACCAGAATATGTAAGGGTCTCCGCCTATAACTTCCCACAACCCGAAGTTGTTTGTAGTCCGTCTGATCTTTTAAACCCCACATGGCCTCTAGAGAAATGTTAGGATTGAGGGGAGCTTCGTCCTTCGGGCTCTTTACATCTAGGTTCCTCCTCTTCCTGATCCTCGTCCTCCACCATATATAACTGAAACTGTTTCTTCCTGCATCTGTGTCCCGGCGAGTACTTCTCATCGCACTAGAAACACAAACCCTTTGCTCTTTTTTTGTCAAACTCCTTGTTGCTTGTTGTCCTACTATTCCATGGGCTTCTAAAATTGATGTTCCTGCTTCCTTGGCTTCCCGAAGTTGGCAACAAACTCGCCTCCGTCTGCTGTTTTGATACAGGAGCTGTGTAATTAATTCCTTTGTACGAAGATGATCCTCCCCCGACTGGGCTACTGACCTTGCTTCCCTTGCCGAAATAAACTGGGACACTCGCTGCAACAATCGCCTTCCGTTTTCGTGCCCATTTATAAGCTTGGTGCAGAGTCAGTCGATCCATCATCTTCACTGTCAACCCCAGCTTCGGCTTAAGCCCCTTTAAGAGGAACCCTACCAGATATTCTTCGAGCAAAGTGAGTTTATTTGAGTACCTGTTGAACAATGCGCAGTACTCCAATACTGAACCCTCCTATCTCAACTCCTTTAAATCTACTATAGGGTCTTCGAAAATATTTTCATCGAATCATTGTCTTAGGAGGGTCACGAACTTTTCCCATTTCATCTCATGCACCTCCTTTCAATTCCGAATCGTAAGTTGATACCATTTGAGTGAGTCCCCTTCCATATGGATCGAAGCAAGCCTTATCTTCATCTCGTCTGGTGTTTGATCCATAGTAAAGAACTGTTAACACTTATAGCTCCAGCTCCTTACTCCTGTGCCATCGAATGTCGAAAATTTAGTTTTGTTGACCTTTATTACTCTTACACCATGTCCTCCATCTCCAGAACCCTTCACCTGAGTTGCTGAAACATTGACTTGATATCGCTGATTTCTTTTTCGTGCCTTGGTTGAGCTTCTAACATGCTTCTAATGTTTTCTTCTAGACGGCGTACCTCAGCTCCGTGCATGCTTTTGGCCATTCTCTTCTAAGGAACGTACGCTCTGATATCAGATGTTACAGTTTTTACACTCAGTGACGTATTATGCTCACTCTTCACACTCACCTTCCAGATTCGTTGCACAGACAATCACACAAAATGGAAAAGACAACAACATAGAGAGAGAGAGAGAGAGAGAGAGAGAGAGTCCAAAATTACTAATTGCGTGTCTTTTTCATTCCGTTACAGCCGATATATATTCCGCTGTACTTAAAATGTACTAGATAGTATCACGTGAATCAGACATGCTTCCTCTAGCTCTTACGCTGCTTTTCGTTTATTCGTAACCCGTTATCTACGACGTCGTCTCCCTCTTCTTCCTCGCAAGTTCATGCAACTCTAGTTATCGTAACACAAGGATACATTTCCACCATCGCAATTTCATTAGGCGAAGTGATTGCTTGTGTTTCGTATAATCGGATCTGCTTCCTTCAGCATTAGCGTGGCCTAATGGGACGCAGTTCCAAATTGCAGCCATGACTCGTGAGCATTCTCATCGATGATTCCCAACAGTTGACTTTCAGTATGCGAGCGTGACAAAAAATTTTACGCAAGCGTCAGATTCTACGTCAATGCTTATTTAAAACATCCCCCCGATCAGATTTTCCAATCCTTATCCAATGATTCACGAGAAAATAAATAACGAGATCAGAAAATTTTGGAACCACAGACGCTGTAAACAAGAAAGCAGTAACTTATCAAATACTTGTCACGACAACTGCCTCTTCAATATGATTATTACCTATGGGAATAATTTATACAGATGGAGATAGGTAATTCGCCTTCCCTCTAAAAATCTAAATGATTCCATTAACATTGGACATGCTCTGAATCAGGTATTGGTAGCAACGGCATGACTTTCCTGCTCAGGAGTTATATTATGAACATCAATGGGAGGACTACTTTCTGGTGACTCAGGTCTTGACTTGCCATTATGTAGCTCATTTGATGTACCGTCAGAAATTCTGTTGGCATTGACAACAGTATGAGGCCCACTAGAATCAGTTTCTCTTTCCAAACTTGACTTGCCATTCTGCTCCTCCTTGATTGTATCAGATTTAGGAACAACATTTTCTTTTGACTTGTTTCTCGACTTGCCATTTAATTGCTTCTTTAATTTTACACTGGTACTGGAACTGTTATCAACAGCCACATTGAGAAGTTCTCCTGATTTACCACCTGACTCGGCATTCTGTAAGGGATTCATATTATTGATTTGACCAGATCCATTGTGAGTGACAGTCCTCGATGGAGGCAGATCATGATCATGTTGTCCTTCATAACTGGTGATAACCACTTTTGAGTCATGAGATGCCCGCTCTACATGTTTCTTGACAGGGCATCCAAGACTTGAGCATCTGTAATAGCTCCTAACATGATGCAGGGGCAGAACTATAGTCAATTTAGAATCATAACAATGAAGCCCCTGTAACGTGCATGCTGGAGCATTTAGAAAACAAAGACATTCGACATCCTTTTGAATGTGCTTCATTTTAGAAAAATTATTGAAGACCACAACATAGTGGCTCAAGAATCAAGGGATGCAGGGATAGGTGATCTTTCTTTTTGCTAGACAATAGGTGATCTTTCTATTTGCGAGACATTCTTTTTTGTTTAGTTTCTATATTTCACCTAACATACCAAAACAATATTTAATACAGACATAACCACTTAAAGCTGATATTACATAAGCATAAATGCACTCAAGACAATGAATTAGCATATGTAAATTCCAGACAATTGGCAAGCTACAATACAAAAACAGCACATGCTTCACAACTAAGTGGTAAATCGAAGCCACAGGAAATTTATTGAAGTTATTGATATCATATAATTCTTGTAACCTATAGGTAGGGTAACTGATGTTCCATCAAAGTAAGTTCTCCAAACTAGCTTATATATTTATGATATTGAAAACAAAATTTCTTGAATATGTTAGATGTGTAGCAAAAAAAGCTAAGTCAAATGTACCCGTATGATCATTTACCTTGGGTTTGGATTGCCTTTAAC
>JANTNU010000004.1:11384461-11399634 GCA_024752395.1 Erythroxylum havanense
TTTTTTACTTCTCATGCGTCCATCTACTTTTCATTTGTATATTTCTCTTTGTTTGTCATCAAAATTATTTAATATGTAAAGTCTGGTTTGACTTAACACGATCCACTTAATATTTTACTTATGATGCAATTTTCAAAAATTCTAATGTCCATTAGAATTGAAAATTAAAATTTTGAAAAATTAATTATTCTCTCGTCTCTGAATGAAGAGACAAACTTTATCAATTAAGCTTCTTTTGTTGTTATAATTAAGAATGAATGGAAGCAATCATGAACCTCAGCTCATATTGAGGAACAGATTACAACGTTTTGAGGCAAAGAATCTGTACCATATAAAAGCGTCTTCCATAATCTATCTTTAAAAATAAATACATGTTTCAAGAAAATGATCTTAACAAAACCTCATGCTTTCTCATTCCTAGTGCTTGCAAATCATGCTTCTGAGCTCATGGACCTGTCTTCATCTACCTTTATAGTGTTTATCATTGCTGCAACTTGACTTATTGATGGCCTTTCATTTGGTGACGGATTTATGCATTGCAACGACACCTGTAATAAGTTCACCATTCTTTCTTCACTTGCACCTTGTGAGATCAAGGTCCGGTCAAATACTTCCACTGTCCATTCCTCTCTAACTACTGAATGTACCCACCTCGCCAAATCAAAGCCATTGTTTTGCATTAGCTTCCCTGTCAGAAGCTCCAGAAGAATCACCCCAAAGCTGTATACGTCAACCTTGAACGTGCTATATGCACTGTCTCCATTCAGGACATTTTGCTTGAAATTGTCAGATTGATCTTGCCTTGCATATATCATGAGACCATATTCGCTTATGGATGGTTCCATGCTATTATTGAACAAAACGTTTGTTGATTTGAGGTTCCCATGAGCAATTCCATCATCACGAAGCTCCTTGTGCATGGACGCCAACGCCTCGGCAATGTTCAGAGCAACGCTCAGTCTGCTGGCCCAGTCGAATAGTTGCCCACTTTCAGATCCTTCAAGTAAACAACAGTAAAATATTTCGTTGGATTAGGCCCCAAAAGAGTGAGGAGGTAATATTTTTTTGAACAATTTCCTGGTTTTATGCTTGGTTAGAATATCTACTTGACTTGTCTACACCGTTGCCAAGTGCCAAAATGTGAAAAACATTTGCAATTTATGCTCTTGGTAAAGCATGACTATGTCTGAGGTATACAACAGCAGAAGAAATTGCCCATGTCAACAGTTGAAAATTGGAATGTCCTTACCGTGTAGCAGATTGAAGAGACTGCCATTTCTTTGGTATTCGTACACCAGGAGCTTCTCTTCATTGGAGCAGTACAATGCAACAACCGGTAACACTCTTGTATGCTTCACACTGTCTATCCTCCGCATTCTACGCATAAAGTCTTCCGCTGAAATACCCCAATCTTTGATCCTCTTCACTACCAAGATCACCCCATTGTCGAGTCTGACCTTGTAGAGGCTTCCAAGCTTTCCTCTACCAAGCAACTCGGCTGATGCTCGAAGCAAGTCCTCAAATTTCAAATCCTTCACCACAGGATTTGAAAGAATTACAAGTGATGTGGAAGTTTCAGCAGATGTAATTGAGTACTCCGATCTTCTGCCACGAGTCTTAGACTCGGTTAAAACATCACTAGATTTGCTGCCATTCTCTGCTGATGTTGTCTTTTTTGCAGCATCGATATTTCTCTCTCTTTGCCTGCTTTTACTAACCAACTTTAAAGCAACCAGGATTAACACAATTGCTAGAACAATTATATAGCCCAGGTAGACGAGAAATGGATGCTTCGATGAACGGTTTCCTTCCTCTTTTGATGGTAAATTTGGCGGTGGGGCTAATGCTGGCGGTGCGGCTAGTGCCGGAGCTGATGGTGGGCATGCATTTGATAAAGGTGCTCCACATAACTCAACATTACCACCAAAGCTGTCTGCGGGAAACTTGCCTTTGACATCAGGGACTGGACCGCTCAAATTGTTGTTTGACACATTGAATTCCTCAAGATTAGAGAAATCCAAATGTGGTATTGAACCATTAAGCTGATTGTTTTGGACAAGGAACACCAAAAGGCCAGATATCCTGAACAGATCAGGAATCTCACCAGAGAACTCATTGTCCGATATGTCAAGTTTTTTCAGGTTAACCAACCTTGACAGAGAAACAGGAATGCCACCTGAGAACTGGTTCCCATTTAAGTACAAGTGGGTTAAACTTCTGCAGTTTCCTATATCTTCCGATAACGTTCCAATTATTTTGTTCCCTTTCAGGCTCAAAACAGCAAGAGAACTGGAAGTGCATAGAGAACTGGAATCAATTTTTCCAATAAAATTTAACCCTTCAAGAACTAGCTTAGAAACACGTTGTGACTTGCATGTAAGGCCCTTCCACGTTCCATTACTAGGTCCATTACATGGGTCTGAAGCATTGTTCCAACCCCAACTGGGATCAGTTGGTGGATTACCTGCTGCAAGTATCTCGATGAACTTGAGTAATGCCTGCTTCACGTTTTCTGTTTCTGAATTTACCATTGGAAAGATCAGAAAGATCGAAATTAGAAGCCCCCGAATGGGAGCTCGATCCATTTTTGTTGAACAAACCAAAGCCGGAGTTTTGTGAAGTCGTTCAGGAGAAAAATACAAGGGGTCATACTACCATTCCCATTTTCTTACTTGGAGATGACTGACTTGGAGTTGTTCTGGTAAAACAAGGAGAAGTTTACGAAGTTTCAATGTTATTGCTTCAAGCAGTTCTCAGTGCCAATTGGCTGAATACTGAGAGAGGTTATAAGGAACTGAATGCATTTGCGATAAGTTTGTGAATAAAGACAAAATGCCAGGCTCCCATAGCCGGCATTTTGACCTAGTACCGATTCAACTTTAGACTCACCGTTGGCTCTTACCGATCTGAGATTGCTAATAATTATAGTATCAGTTAATTATTGACGTATCTCCTTTTTGGTGGGTCATTATACCAACAGAAATATATAAATTATTAACGCTATAATTATGTAGGACAATTGGAGGATTTGCACGCATTTTCTTTGGACAAAAAACCTGTTATACTGTTAGTTAATGGGATACACTGCGTAGAATTAGCAGTCATGACAGGCTATATATTTGGATTCAAAAGGGGAAACGCCCACTCTAGGCACCCCCACATTCCGGCCTGATATTGTGTGAGGGAGGTGAATCACGACGATAGGCTATATCCTGCAACAATGCTAGAAATAGTGCAATGTTCTTGTTAAAGCAGAATAGTTAAGGACTGTAGTATAAACTGAATCAGTACAATTGTACATTCATTTTTGGCACGATTGGCATATATCGAAAGAGAAGGATTTTGCCTTACTTTAACCAGAATTTGAACCAGATGAGGAGACAATAAAATCCCCTCACCGCAAACGGGCTACATTTGTTCATATCAATTGGAACCAGCTCTTTTGCTTATCTGGCAGAACAATGCCGCAATCCTTTTAGCTCTTATGTAGTAACATTTTTTGAGTCTGTCTTCCAAATTTTGGGCTTTCCGTTATATTTTATTACAGTAATTGGTGAAACGTGTGCTTGGCATGATCTACTGTAGTCGGCCAGACTGCAGAAGCAAAGTTAACGCAAAAACTGACGCCAAGCATCGCAAGCAGACATATTAGTTGCCAATTGCAATCACATTCGTTACTACAACAATCGTTCATATCTGACTACATTATCCATCCTCTGTTCACATTATCAATGAGACTTTGTACTTCCATATCAGAATGTATCACTTGACAATACCTACTGTCTTTACTACACTGCACTCAACAGCCTATGTAACTTGAGATTATACAAGCATATTAAAGGGAGTTGTGTAACTTAACCATCAAAGGAGGTGAAATGCAACACACGTTTGTTGCCACCAATTATGTGGTTCTCTATGGGGCTGCTGCAGCCCCAGAAGGGCATTATGGGTCCACATGTCCGGCAATATCATCGTCACTTGATTCGCTTTCTTCCTCTGTGACATCCTCCTCATCACTCCTCTCTTCTGTAGTGGAATTCGTAATATTCTCCCTTTTAGCGTAACGTTCACAGTATTCTGTTAATGATCACAAAATCAAAATCAGATTATATCCATCGGTCTTTAGCAACAAGTGACTTTTTGAGCAACCCATGTATAAAAATGATAAAGCATTCTGTCCTTCATATGTTACAATGAAAAGTACTCTCAGGGAAAAACAAATTAATGTGATCCCAGATCATGCAGTGTCTTAGACTCTTAGTATACATCTAGAAGCAGTGCCAAGGAATGAAAAAGTTATATGATTCCAGATCAAGGGACATTTTCTATGGTAAGCATAAAGCTCATCTAAGCCTGAGATTAGTAGGTTCAGAGTTTCAAAACTAACGTTTATGCACCATAATGAATGACAAAGTTCATGTTCTGTCAGGATAATGACCACGCACACTCTGAATCCATGTATGTTGACCCTTTTCAGGAGGATCAGAACATGAACCGTTGCCATTCACTATGGTGCATAAACTTTTCATTTTTCTTTTAGTGCTTTCTGTTCATAGCCAGAAACTAATTAATCATTTTGCTTCTAAATTTCTTCTTGTTCCCAGATGTGCACACACGTTGTATAAACATAAACAATGATTCGCGTGCCAGAACTTATTGAATTGTGTTTCTAGAATAATTCATATCAATCACTATCATACTACTCCTGTTAACAACATAAATATGTATTTAATGATGATAAAAGAACACTGAATAACTCTCACCTTTCACTTTTTGATCATACTTTTCTCTATCCTTCATCATCAATGATGCAGCATCACCATTGAGAGGATCTGAAGGATTTGGATAAAGTAATAGCTGTGGCAGGAAAACTTCAAAAACATTTAAAAGATCTGCAGCAATGGCAATGATCGTTCACGGGTAAGAAATCCTGGAAAGAAAGCTAAAAGGGAAAAGGACAATGGCGGAAAAAATGCATATGTAACCGATATTCCATTTGAGTAAATGACATTAAGTACTTATTAAACATGCAATGGCTAATCATTTACCAAACATTGGACTCCATGACTGGTTGATAACATCCAAGCATACAGAACCAGAACTGCCATTAACATATAACAAGGATAAAGTTAGGTGTATCAATTAAAAAAAATGATATTTGAAGGCAATTATTGAAATGTAACCATGTCATAATTTAAACTTAATGTAAATGCTTTCAGAGAATCAGACCCTGGGCCTGCTAGAATTTCAACCCCTAAAATTGACTTACCCGTCTCTCATGTCACCAACTGAATCAATGCACACAACCAATTAAAAGCTTCATAGGAAAAAGAAGTCTGATTTTAGCTTACAGTTCATCAACATTTGGGTGGAATATCTTGTTCACAAATCCAATAGAAGGAGATTTGTATGGATAAGCATCAGGAAGTTCAACATGGATTTTCCAAACTCCACCTTCATAGAGACCTTGGAGAGTCACAATCATATAAGTCAAAAAATAAAGAAGTTAATGTAAAATTTCATAAGCTTTCACATGAAAAAAGAATAACTGTTTGGAAATTCTTCAGAAAAAATGCTGTAAAATCAACTAGAATCAAGCCTATAGTGTTCAGCAAACTGTTGTAACAATGGATATATAACAGCTAAAAAGGATAAAATGCCATTCTAAACGCTAAAACAATATTGCATATACTAGGACCGTTTATTTTCAATTCTATTTCTACTGTTTAGTTTCACTTTTGGGTTTTCTGTTGTAGTCTCTAGTTTTCTTTTACTGTTTTTAGTTTCTGTCTTTTTAAATAAATAAAAAACCTCTTTAATTGTTAATGTCAATGTAATTATATTTTTATTACTGATCATAATTACATATTATATAAAATTTAAAGATAAATTATTTTTTAAAAAAATTAAATAAATTTATTTAATCTCTTATAAAATATTTATTTCATAAGTTATGAAACTGGAAGAAACTAAAACCAAAAATAGAAAATAAAAACTTAAACAAGCAAGTTTTTTTAATTGAAATTGAAAACAAAAACAGAAAATCAAAAATAAAATGGAAACAAACAACCTTAAGAATCTTGTCAAGAGCAGAAAAGATAACAAATTAGTATTTGTATTACAATCGCTTTCTTTAGATCATGATCTGAAATGTATGCCAAAGATCCTTCTCCAAAACCATGATTTTGAGAGGTTTCTTTTCCATAATTATGATCCTGAAATATTAACGAAATACCAAAAGAGATGCTTTCATGCAACCCACTTTTAGACAAAAGTTGTTCTAAATGTAATCCCAAGCATTTACAATATTTCATGGTTCATAAATTAATTTCAACAATGCACACACAAACAAGTAAAGAGAGACATGGAAGAAGAAAGCACAAATGGAGAGCACCATATACAAACCAAGTTCACCAAAGAAAGGAAAAAACTAGTAAGATAGATGACAAACGAGAAGGCAAATGCACCACATCTGAAGATACATACTTCCTTTAGGACCATTAAACTCCACATTAAATTCATTCAATCCATCGTTTATTGTTTCCACATTGTAATCGCTCATCATCCTGGACACATGAATATGACAGCTCAGAATCAACTGAAAAGAGAATTGTTATCAATAACTTGAGCAAGAAAGCAGTTGCAGATCTTGGTAAACAAGGTTATTCTGCAAAATAACACTCATTTACTGGACATAAAAGGACGAAGCCCTTATGACAAAAAGAAACAAGGAGATAAATCAGGAATCCATTGCAAAGCATCAGAATTGAGGACAAAAGGATAACAGGAACCACATGATCCACGCACAGGGCAGTCACCAGTTGTGACAATATCTGAAATCTTGCACTGAACAAGCCAAGAACTGCAAATAACAAGTCCAAACGACAAGCAGTAAACCACAGAATAGTTTTTATACAACTTCAGCTCCTTAACAACAATGCGCCTGTGCTCTTGATAGTTTTGAAATCTTATCGTTCTTTCTGACACTACTAGGGCATTTCACGGATCATACTTCGGTCCACAACGCTGAATTTCTACCTTCTCCCATAAGCATGAAACTTAGTATAACGTATATCTAAAAAGGTCTAAACACGAATCTTCCATTTCAATTATTTCAACTGAATGAAGTGGGTAATCCATAATGCATATACTAATAACGAATAGAACTTACAGCTTCATGACGTCCATCTCCCTCCTCTTGCTTGGAGAAGACATTTTATATTAAAAGTCAAGAAAAAAGAACCTGCCAGTAGAGCATTAAAGGATGTGCTTTTAATTTCACAGGACTAGAACAGAAGGGGCTAAAAAAAAGCACATCTTAAACGAAATCCACTAACTCAAAATATTTTAAAATCAAGACGTAAAATATACAAGGAGAAAAGCATACCCCTTTTTCAGAAATAAAAAAAACGTACGCACAATGTGGGATCTTGACCTCAAAAATAATGAAAGTCCGAAGTAACAAGCTAGTGAAGATCAAATCTGTCAAACAAAATGAACCATATCAGTTAGCCAATTCATCCAATGGCGAAAACAAGACAAATAATTGCTGCTAAGAACACAGGCTTGAGGCTCCTTTTGATAAAACAACCAAGTACTACAAAATGATGCATATATCTTCCATATCCAACTTCATCGAATCTCACATTGCTTTATCTGACAAATAAAAAGAAAACCTTCCCACATAAACGAAGCAAACATCGGTGCCCTATACATGCTTCATATGCCCATGTACAAAATTTGCAGCATTCAACTCTTAATAGTCAAATTCAGAACCCCTCAATCCAAAGGAAGCAACAGAATTCAAGATTCCAAAATATCATTTGACTTTGGAGAAAAATAAAGATTAAAAAAAAAAGTAACAAAGCAGAAACCGCAAACAATCGATGATTTTATTTAAAGTTGAGGCCTTGAGGTCAAAACCTGGTATTTAAGACATTTTTTACTCAAATCTTAACAAAATGGAACGACCCTTTCAAGATCGTGGTATCGTGAGAAGGGAAAAGAAACTGGGAAATAAAGAAAAAAAAGGGGGAAACAGAGAGAAGACAAAGTGACCAAGAAACAGGACATTGTGAACATATGTATATATATATGGGGTGGTGGTGGAGAGAGAGCAGAGAGTGAATGTCGACATTTTCACATGCGCGTGTTCCAACTTTAATTTGGCAACGTGTCGATGCAACTGTGTAGGTATTTAATTATTAACTAATTAAGATGATTATTTTTCAAAAAACAAAAAGCTAATTAAGATGACATGAGAGTCACTTGTGATGATCATTTAGTTTGTATTACTTTTTAGCCAAAAGGCTCACTTTTGACCCTAAATTTTTTACCAACTAACAGCTTTAATTTTAACATTTCAAATGAGTGGGGCCTTTCACGGTTTCACCAATATGACAAATGGGCTCAAATTTTAATTAAATTAAATTAATATTTTATTTTATTATTAAGAGTAGGACTCACTATTTATGTTAAAAAACAAATGTTGAGCATAGGGATTAGATTACTGATTATTTTGTTATCCTAACAAAATTTAATCATGTCATTACTTGAATAAAACAATTATTATTAAATTAACAAAGATTAAGTTAACACAAATTTAATAATTAATGAAACATATGAATACGAAAGTGTTTTGGAACCGTATCATTGTTTCTTTAGCAAGCTTCTAATAATCAGCCATCGTTCTTCATAGTTAATGACCATTGGTCGTGAAGTTGGAGAATGGAAGCGTCATTCGTACAACGTAGTGGTTAACAATCCTCGAGAGAAGTTGTGAGCATCAAAGCATGTTGAGTTAACTGAGGTATGTTAGATTTGATTATTACTGATTATTAGGTAGTTTTGTGTGTTTGGGATGCTTCCTTCTTATGGGTTGCAAATGTTGGTGTCTGTTAGACAATGGTTATTTGTAACATCCCATCACCTGTGGGAGGCTAGAATAGTAAATATGAGTTATTAATGAAAGCTTAAAAACACATTTTTCATGCTCATACATAATATGACATATAAATACACGTGAATAGTGAAAGTTTTGCACATGAGAATAATTGTACATGCATTCATGAATGATTTCGAGTATAATTGGATTGAGTTATGATTTTTAGAAATTTAGTGAATTTTGAATTTGTTTATGTTGAAAATATTATTGGTTAGTAGAATTGTGAGATTTGTGATTTTTGGTAAATTTAGGAATAAATTTCGAAAAATTAGAGAAAATAGAAAAAAATCAAAGGGAGATTTGGAGACAGTTGGATTGTAAAGATAGAATTAATGGGGTTACTTTCAAAGAAACTTAGTTAGAATTAGACCTTAAGAAAAGTGACAAGTGTAAAGTTGCATTTATTATTTTTCAGAATTAAGTTTGAGTTATCCGAGAGTTAAAAAGGGGTTTGTTCTTTTTCTAAGTTCTTTCCTTATTATCATCTTCTTCGAATTTCTTCCCATACATAGAATTTTCTATCAAACTCCTTTTGAGATTTAATTTTGATTTTTCATATCTCTCACCACTCCCTCTACTGCTAAGTGTTTCTACTGCCTTAAGAAAAACCAAAAGTTGGTTAGTGTTCACAATAGTTTACGTAATTTTGTATGGAGTTAGGGCTTGAAGATAGTTGAAGCTTTTAGAGTTTTCAACAAGTAGTGAGTAAAATTGTTAAAGTCGTGGATTTTTGAAATAAAGTTGATGAATATATTGCCAGTGCATGATCATGACATTTATGTATATTTATATTCTTGAACACTGTGTTAAGGGGATGAAAATTAGGGATATGGTGTTATTTGGTTTTTGATGGATTGTTAGTGATCAGGTGTTGTGGAAATGGTTCTTGAAGTTGAAATAGCAATGAAATGATGTATAGGATTAGTGTAGAGAGTTAGATATGGATATGTGATATGCTATGTTTCTTCACTGAGCATGTAAGAATATATAGGTGTTTATACGAGAGTTGATGAAGACTTAGAGATGTTCAAGAAAAAGGTTTTTGAGTTGAGGAGTATAGATAGTATCGTCTGTGATAACATCATATTGTCTGTGATGATGTCATAGCATTTGTGAAGAAGTACCGTCTTAAGTTGACTATCTGTATCGTCTTAGGTTGACTTCTGCTTCATCTTCAGTTGACCATCTGTATCGTCTTAGGTTGACTTTTGCTTCGTCTTAAGTTGATCATCTGTATCATCTTAGGTTGATTTCTACTTCGTTTGCTTTTTACTTCGTCTGCTTTCTACTTCGTCTACTATTTGCTTCGTCTTATGTGGACAAAACCTTATTTGATTCTTTCAGCCATAACTTTGTCGTCCGACCTCCAAATGATTTGATTTTTAAAGCATTGTATTCATAACACATTTCTCTATCTCTCCATAGATATTTATAGCTTTTGGTTTTGACTTGAAAAAGATTGATCGAATCAAAGTAAGGGCATCGATTGGAAGAGCATGAACTAGTTACTAAACATATTCCAGTATTTTGATGATATCTTCTTTAGGATTCCAAATGAGATGATTTTTGATTTGGAGTAAATTAGAGATATAGGCTTACAAATTATCTAAAGAAGTTGAATTGTGATTCAGTCTTTAAGATATTGAATTTCTGGATGGAAGTTGTACATAGTACACTATTTTTTAATGTGAACAACCCAATAATGTTTGAAGTATATCTTCCAAATTACTGAACCAAATTGAGTGATTTTGGTGTCAATGGAAAAATAAGACTAAGAGAAACACTTTTATAGAAGAGGGTATGGCCAAATTATATCAATTGCATCCTCTGATTTAACATGAATAGTAGACCCGAAAGAGTGTCATGGAAAAATCTAAAAGTAAGCCAGTGGGAAATGAATTATGATTTTAATGGTTTTAGTGAGGCATAAACCTAAGTATGAATGATAATTAGATGAGTTTTGATATGAGAGAGATTTTGGTGAAGAAATTGATGGAAGGATACCCAAGATTGTTATGAACATGCAATGTACATAATTCATTCCTACATGGGCATTATTGAACAATTATATTTGTGCATGATATGATATATGTGTATGTTTTGCATAATATAGAGGAATGAATTGAGCACCATCCTCCAAATGTTGTCGAAATTTCAAGGTAATAGCTTCTGTAGCAAACTATAAGTAACCTAGACGGTCTCACTTAATTACTTGTTTGCTTAATTTAGGTTTTGAATGATAATTGAATGTGTTTAATTGTGAATTCCAGACAGAAGGTCTGATGTTTGCTTAATTTAGGTTTTGAATGATAATTGAATGTGTTTAATTGTGAATTCCAGACAGAAGGTCTGATGAATGTAAATGTGGATTGAGATATTGAAGTGTTGTATAATGTGAGTGATTATGGTACATGCATCCCATACATGAATGCAGAATTAGATAATGACAATTGTGACCAGAGTAGCCACCAATCAGAGCTTAAAGCTCAATGAGTGAAAATGAGCTTCAAGCTCAAAAGTGATTAAGAGCCTAAGGCTCACTATGTATAATAAGCCCTGTATCCTCATCTGATAAGCGATAGTTAGTAATGAGCCCAGTATCCAAAATCGATACGGGATAGTTCAGGCACTCGGTCACAATAACGTAATAATTAGAAAAGTGTCTCATAAGCATTTCATATGCATTTTGATAAGTATGTTTGATTGATTTAAATGAGTAATTGACTATGCTTGAGTGAAAATGTGTTACATGACCTATTATGCAAATTTGTGGATTACATGTTATGTGAAATGGTGTGTTGTATGAATTGAATGAACCATCGATGATGGTTACCGCATTGAGTTTGTAAAACTCACCAAAATTGCAACGTTGTCTTTTCAAGACCGAGAGACAACTCTAGCTACTGAGAAGCTCTACCAACCGTGTAGATTGTGATTGGCAAGAGAAATCATGGCTCAAAGGTCAGTCATCTGGATTTTGGGGACAAATTAGATAGACTTTGTATATTTTCCTCTTCCATGTAGTACTTTTGTACTAGGTTTTGATGATGTACATATAGAAAATGTTGAAAGACACAACGTAGTCATTCGAGTTTTATGAAATGAAACGAGGAAAGAGTTGGTTTTAAAATATTGTGGTTTTTCTATTGATGCCTTCTAAGTGAATTATGACACCATGCCATATGAAGTGAATGTAGTGATCGAACACAGCTTGCTCTTATCATAAGTTATATACCGGAATGACCTCTGGGCATTCCGGTGTGTACCCTATGATAAGGGAGCGCTACATTGGAGGTAGTACCAAACATAGTTTGGCATCTGTTGGGACATATAGAATGTTAAGCATGAAATATCAGGAGAAATGAGGATAATGATTGCAACATCCCACCACCACAAGATACATACTCAAATATTTAAGCATATTCAAGTATATATCCTATGATAATGGCATGTTAGAGCAAAAGCAAAAGCAAATTATGCATGGCATCATCTAACATAACCGAAAGTTGCTAAAGTTTTAAAATTATTCTGTTGGACCCCATCTTCGAAGCTCAACATTCGGAAGCATAAAAACATAGAGGACTCATTTCTAATAACTTAATGATCAAAAATTTGGGGAAAATTTCTAATGAAAAAAATATTCAGATTGACTTCTTAAGAGCATTGATCCCTACTGCTTTACGATTCTAACGCCACCAAAAACGTTCAATTTGGTTTAGAAATGGGGAACTTATGACCAAAATACGGTCGAAAAAATTTAACCAAGACTGAATGCTATATCCAACTTCATGTCAGAAATTCAAAATTTTAGGGCCATTGGAATTTGATTCCTTCAAATAAGTTATAGCTTCATGTCTCTATTTTAATTTGGAACAAGAATCGCCTCATTTGGATCTCTACATGTCGAGATATCACCAAAATACTGAAGCATAGTCAGACTTTTTCAACTGATCATCACATTTTGTTTCAATATACCTTTTTCAGTTTAATAGCAAGACCAATCAACAAGGTATAAAGAGATAGAAAAATATCTTAGGAGTCCAACGCTTCAAAAATCAGGTCGATAGGAGGTTGAACGAAAAAGTTATTGCCAAAAGAAGGAAGAGAGGTCGGTCGGTCGAAAGGACGAGTGCTCGTCCGAGTGGGCCGACCTCCTAACTTCTACCCTTCATATCTTTTAGCTCCAAACTCTAAACTCCATTTTCAAGAAGGACTCAACGGCAAGTTCTTTTGTCCCAGAAATTCATTTTGACACTGAATACGATAGGGGTACTATGTTCTCAAGCATTCTTTCTTTTCGTATAACTCCATTCTATTTGATGTTTCCTTTATACTATCATCATTGATGTCATCCCTTGTTTCTTCCATTAATTAAAAATCATACTCCTTTCATATGCCTTTGATGAGTATTCAGGAAATTCAACTCATTATTTCCGGTCACAAGTTGGACCCCGATTTGTTGGCCCCCGAATTTTTCGTATTGAATTACGCATGATTGAAATAAATTATGACATTTGATGGATAAAGTTTTGGATCTATTGGTTATGTAAATGTTGGTAGAATTTATTTTATGGTTTGGTTATTAAAAGTAGTAAGAATGCATAAGGGCATTTTGGTCATGACACTTAAGGTTATAAGGCTTAAGGCTTAAATGAAAGGGGTAAAATGGAAATTTGACAATTAAGTGGATTTAAAAGAAAGAGTTAGAAGAAAAGAAAGAAAGAAGAGAAAAGAAGAAGAGGGAGAGAGCGTCGTAGGGTGAGGAAGAAGAAAAGAGAAAAATGGAGTTTTCGATCCTTGTGATTTTCGACAGATTTGAAGTCATTTCCTGGTAAGTTTGAGTTCATTCCATTGTATTGTGGTTAGATTAAACTCTAAGATGGATTGAATGTGTTAGAATCGATGGATTAGGGTTTAAAGGCAAAAATGGTTAGATTTCTTGGGTTGATGATTTTGGTGCCTGTTTTTAAGTTGTTAATGGGTTAGAACTGAAGCTTAGGACTTGAATCAAGGTTTAGATGTGTTATATGTGCTTAAGGGAAGGATTGAGGTTGGAAAATGCTGGAAAATTGGGTTCGGAGATGTTCTCCAGACCTGCACATCACGACGTGTGTATGAACACGCCGCGACATGCGAGGAAGGCGTGCAACGTCGCGACGTGTGAATTGGTGTACGCCTCGACGTGTGAATTGGTGTACGCCGCGACGTGCGAATTGGTGCACGCCGCGACGTGCGAGAAAGTTGTGCACGCCGCGGCGAGCACAGGCTGTTCGCCGCAGCGAGCGTACCTTCGCCGCAGCGAGCCCCCTGTTTCTAGCAAAGAGGAATTTTGGGTATTTTAGGTATATCTTTTGATGTAGATGTCCAAATGAGGTGATTTTTGACTCATTGTAAAATAGAGACACAGTTCTACAAGTTTTATGAGCAATGAAATTGAAATTCAGACTATAAGAATCTTAAAGTTGGGTCACAAGTTGGGTATAGATTCTTGTTTCAGCATAAGATAGTCTCAACTTGTTTGAGGTATAACTTTTGGGTTTTTGAACCAAATTGAATGCTTTTGGAGTCAATAGAAACGTAAGACAATGAGGACTTTTATGAAAAAAGTGACCCAAATGTTTGGACTTTTGGCAGAGTTGGGGTTTGTTTAGAATTTATCTTAGTGAATATGCGATATTTGGATCCCTAATTTGTATTCCTATTTGAATAGGAATTTTATATTTGACAAAGGGAATCAAGGAAGGCAAGAGGATCAAGATGAGAGGCATCTTTTAAGCATGTATCCGAGTAAGGATTTCAGGTGGGTTTCATGTTTATAATTTAGTAATGGGTCACTAAAGTTTTCTCTCAAATTAAGAATGATTTCAATTACTTCATAAGTATCGTTTTGTTTCTATTGAATGATTTGAAAATTGCTACATATTTCAGCATGTGAACTTTTCTGATGAATTTCAAATAAAGATTGGAATGCATTGAAATGTTTTATGTTATGCCTTGAAAATTCGTGGCATTTTGTACATTCGGAAAAGAACGGAAAGTATGAAAGCTTTGATGAAATGCTTTGAGCATGAAACGAATTGTTATGTGCTTTGTTTGGATGAGAGAGTAACGAATCATTAGTCACGTGCACGTCAACGTATAGCCTTCTGATCGGCGGCTTATCGTTCAATTAAAGAATTGATCCTCGGAAACCGGTCAAATAAAATTTATACCAAGGATTGCAATACAG
>JANTNU010000004.1:11439104-11451044 GCA_024752395.1 Erythroxylum havanense
AAACTTTTCATCAGTCAAAACACTGAGACATGCTGCTCCACCATTTTCATAGGCTAGGGCGATTTCAACCTAATAAGAGAGACAAACAGATTAATAATAAAAAGAGGAAGACAAAATGAATAGATGACAACCAAAAGTACAAAATAGTACGGAAGCAACAAACTAAATTTTATGGGTGAAGAATCGACCCCTACATCACCCTTTCACAATTTCATATCTAGGTGCCACATAAGATCATTTAGAAAGGACTTGAGCATATGGAAGTATACAAATCAACAACTAATGCCATAAAAGCATAATGGGTATGTAGGAAAATATATTTCGCTTCCAAAAGTTTCTTGCTACCAATGGAAGCTAGTTAGGACAGCTGTTAGGACAAACAACAACAAATTATGGACATAATTTCCTCTCTTTACACATCTATTTATATTCCTCTCTTTGTCTACTCTTTCAACTATTTCTTTCTCTCAATTGTTAGCGTTTTGACTATCCTCTTTGAAACAGCAATTTATCAAATCAAAATATGGAATGAACTCATCAATACTGTATGTTAAATGGAAAGGGAGAACATAAACCTATGGTCAAGTAGATGCTAGATTAAGCCTCTACAAAGATTTCTTTGACATAAGAACATAAGAAATATGCTAGATACCAAAAGAGTAGACCCCAACTCGTCCTATATATCCACATAATTGCAAAATGCTAGGTTAATCCAGTCTCACAGAAAAGTCAAAAGGCGTCGATTTACATAACTAAATGTATTTGAAGAATGAAATGTAAACTTTAGATGGAGCGGGAGAGACTAACAGGATCAAAATCCTCTCTTAGGATTCCTCTACTTGGAGAAGCTTTCTTCACTTCTGCAATCAAACCAGGCAGTCCGGTTCGATGATTAGCCTCCTTCAGAGCCCCAACAAAATCTCTAGTCGGAGGAGCATTCTCTAGAGCCTTCTTCAGCACAGAGAGCGGCTGTCTCTCCTTCATCTGTGAAAAGACCATCATTAACACAAAATGCAAGCATACATATTTCCAATTCTCCTAATAACAAAATCCCATTATGGAAACAGGAAAAGACAACCAAGTAAAAGAAAGAGAGAAACTTTACTTGTGAAATCTCCGTGTCCTTATGCCAAATGATTTCCTCGAGGATGTTCCTGGGTGTATTGCCCTCATTCTGTATCCGAAACTCAAAGGGTCCAACATAGTGTAATGGCGGTCCTGTCGGTGGCCGTCTTCTAATTCTAATACCCTGAGAAGCAGCAACTTCTTCTTGAAACATACCCACTTCCCATTCCTTCACTTTAAGCTTTGATATTTCCTTGTTTTCCACGCTTACTGTAGAAGCCAGAGCAGACCCATCTTTTGTATCAGGCTACACACACCAATTACAAACTCTTTATTAGTCCCAAAATAAACTGCAATTACTTTATAATCTTTAAGCACTAAACAATGAAAACTCAAGACTAATGATCATTGTTCAAGTTAAGCAACCTGTTGAGCTCGGATGGAAGCTGCAGAATGACGATTCGCTCCAAGTGGGTTCATAAATGGCCTGATTGAGAGGCAAGTTCTTTGAAAGACAGAAGGTGGTGACCGGAACGAAATTTTGGGTGTTGCTTTCAGTGAGACCAATCCCTCCATCATCAAGTTACGGACGGTGTCCAAGTCTTCTTCTTCCGAATTATTTAATGCCGGAAAAGAGAGGGGTAAGTTCTGCGTATTTGGCTCTTGTCCTGTCGTTTGGTAAGTTGATGTCCCAAATACAATTTTGGTATTCTTAAATGGCAAATGCCAAGTTTTTTTTTTCCTAGCAAGTAAATGCAATGTTGAATTTCCGTTCCTCTACAGAATTTGTGGTCAAATTACCATAAACGAACAATATTGGGTTATCTTATTACGAGCATAAATTTATCATACAAGAAAATGGAGATTTCATTACCATAAGACATTGAAAGTGGCTATAGACGAGGACAAATTATTTGGATTTTCGAATCAAGAATTTTAGATTTTGTTTTGTTAGCGTTACATAATAAAATATTAATCTTTTTTAATAGAAGATATTGTATTTTTAATAAAAACTTAAAAAAATCGTAAATACATTAGATTCTAGTCCCCAAAAATAAATTTGAAATTACGAAAAAAAATGAAGAGCAAAATTATTTGCTTCTATCATTTTTATTTAGATATTAATTCTTATTTCAAATTGATAAAAAAAGTGCATCTACCTTTTAATTTATAATTTTCACCAACTTACATAGAAATTGGTCAAGTTTCATTGCAAAGTTATATATTTTCTTCTATTTTTTAATTTAAATATTAATTCTTACTTCAAATATATATAAAAAAGTGCATTTACATAGAAGTTGGACAAGTTTCAGTAGAGAATAATAAAGTTATTTTCTTCTCTTTTTAATTTAGATACTGACTTTTATTTTAAATATATAAAAAAAATGTGCATCTACTATATTAAATGTTAATTTATAACTTTGACCAACTTACATTGAAGCCGGTCAAGTTAATGACTAGAGAAGAGATATTCCATCTATAAAGCTTACAATTAGGTTTATATATTCGTTGCCATATCGAATTGTATTATATTCAATGCCATGTAGATTGTATTTTCTATATTATGTTTAATGCTACATGGATTTATAGAGTTCAAGAGAAATATGCTTCTTTTTTAATATATCCATGTGGCGTTGAGATTCTACTCCTTGAATAAACTTTTAGATATCTTTGCATTTCCGATTGTTTAAGCTTTGACATGAAATCACCTCTTCTAGATGAGATGGAACATAGTACGTACATAATAAATGTGGTCGGGTCGGTCGTACTGGGTCTGAACTCAGTCATAACGACCCGTGGGCCGATCGGTCCATTCTTCAAAGATCAGTCTTATACCTATTGGATATGCCAAGCCTAGGTCCAGTCCACGACCTCCTTGGCCCATTCGCAGGTGAAAGTCTCCCATGCACACGTAAAGACGTAAACCTAGTTATTGCTCCATATATAAGGTATAACTTTGTCATAACAGAGGTACGTGATCATTAACCCTAATCTTCCCCGTTCACAGCAATCCAACACACACCAAAAAGACTGACTTGAGCATCAGAGGAACTTATCGGGAAACAACCCCCGACGTGCCTTCTTTGTTTTGCAGGAGCCTTCCAGTCCTAACTTTAGAGAGAAGCGACTAACTCCATGGATCCGAATGGCAGCATGCAGCCTCGCCAGAATTAGGCGGAACCAATTGGCGCCTACCGTGGGGCCCGACTTCAGGGCACCACGTTCAGAAACACGCAGATAAGTCAAGCAGCAGCAACTAACCCTGATATAGCCGCTGTCGTAACTCTGGCGTTGCAACGGATGGGTTTGCAATTACCTGTTACCCTGCCGTCGGCACACCATGCTTCCCGCACACAGTCTTCGAAACCCGGATGATCACCCGCAACCTCAAAACCTAGAACAAGAAGAACAGAGCGCAGCCTTGGAAGATAACGCTGGAACCAACGTTCACTCGAATCTCCAGCACCTCTTTGTTGCAGATTCTCTTGCGCCTGTGCACAATACCCTTACTCGAAAACAGATTAAGGAAGCGGCTGATTTGTTGATTCGCCAGATTTTACAATCTCAACCGGCGCAACAACAGTCGTCTGCACGGCCGACTAGTATAACAATCGATCGCCACCCTGCTGAAGCCCTAGAAAAAATCGTGGACGATCGGATCAATGCAGCCATGAGCTTCCGCCCAGATCGCCCAACAGCCCAGTATAACTCTCCCTTTACTTCGAGAATCTTGGATAGCCTCCCGGCGCCCGGCACTAAAATACCGACGCCCGAAAAATATACTGGAAAGATCGACCCCCTGGACTACCTACAACACTTCCAGTCCATGATGAATTTACATTGCGTTCCGAACGTCATTCAGTGTAAGGCTTTCTGTATGGTTTTTCAAGAGGGAGCTCGACGATGGTTTAATAGCTTGCCCCCGGGCTGTATCACATGCTTTGAAGATTTCAGGTCATTATTCCTGAACCAGTTCGCCACAAGTAAGCGGCCGTAGAAGACGACCTTGGAGGTGATGCAATTGACCCAGGGGCAGAATGAAAGCTTGCGGGAATTTATCACTCGGTTCAATAATGAAGCAGTCGAGGTCTCCGACCTCACTTGCTCGTCTATGTTGACAGCGCTCATGAACAACACGAGGGATGAGGAGTTCAAAAAGTCGTTGGCCCTCGATCAGCCCCGATCCATTCAGGAAATAAGAAACAGAGCGGATAAATATATTCAGCTCGAAGAAGTGCTAAAAAATACAAAGCTTAGGTCGGATGATCGTTCGCCAAATGACAGAACGAACGGTTCGCACAAGCGGCAGAAGGGTCAGTCGAGCTGGAGAAAACCAGCCGATCGACAGGGATATCGACAGGAGTTCACCCCGCTTAACAAATGATATGCAGAAGTACTGGCGGCCATGAGAGCGGATGGGAAACCCCTCCAAGAACCACTGTTAGCACCATCAGTCACTATAATATCACCAAAAACTAAGACCTTCCAAGGAAACCATATATTTTGAAGGTTATATATCATTATGTAAACTTGTCATTAAAAATTTTCAAATTCAAGATTACGTATCCCTCCACTTTCAAACATGCTCCGTGAGTAAAGAATGTGCAAAGAACCCTGAAGAAGTCCACAACAAATAATTAGAAAGAAAATTCAAGAAGTCTCTAGGCTTTGGGAACATATGAATATCAAAATTGTTAACCAAACATATGTAATTAAAGGACTAAAACCCAATTTTACAATAACGAACAAAAATTGAAAAAAAAAGAAATTCAGAGCTATGAAGCTTGTTTCTAAGTTTAACAAGCAACACACAAATAATTAGAACAAAGAACGAATCGTTGAAAATAACACGATTCCTCATCTCCATGATTATTATAGCCCCTCCTCCTCCTCAGCGCCAACCTCCCTTCCTCCATAAAAGGAAAATAAAAAAATACTTATGATTAAAACAAACAATCAACCAATCAATCTTTACTTTCAAGCTCATCATGATGTGAAGATATCCAATCAAGCTTACCCAATCATCAACATTAAAAAAACAAAAAAATAGAGATAATACAACAAATAAACAAAGGATAGGAAGACGATCACCTTTTGGACATGTACAATTTCTTTGTCCATCTCCATCCTTGTACAAAAGATATAGAGAGAGATGGCAAGCTTAAATTAAAGAAAGATTAAAAAAGTTTGAGACAAGAGGGTGGTAGTTAAGACGTACAAATAATGATACAAGATCTAATAACAGAAATAAGAAGAACATTAGTCAAAAAGCTCTTGAAAGCGTATCTATGCAAATGCTCCTTAATTCCATATCACCTCAAGCACATGAAATTCAACAACAACACCAGTGGTACTAACACATCTCCGATCGCCACGAACACTTGCATCGACGATACCAGCAATGACGCCACCATCGTCACTATGAATATCACCATCCGCACACCCCTGCTAACCTTCTCAACCACTAAGGCCGCCGCCGCAACTCCTCCTCCTCCTCTCCCCGCCGGTGTCATAACACTCCTCGTATGTAACTCAACAACAGCAACAATAAAGTAGAATCTAAACCAAATTCCTTATAGAAACCCTAGCGGAGCCTGAGAATGAACGGTTCAAGCTTTGAAATCAGGAAAACGGTGGGTGTCCATTGGCCATTACTCAGAGATCGGTCTCACCAGCTGTAGAATGAGACTCGGCAGAGGTCAAAGCTTTTTCCAATTCAATAGTAACAATCCATTGAATAAAACGTCGCAAATTCTATTTCGTGACGTTTTGTTAATAAAACGTTGCAAAAGATGTTACAAATTTGTGACATTTTCATAAAACGTCGCAAAAAATTCAAACTTTTTGTGACATTTTTTAAACGTCACAAAAAGTCTTTACAATCCGCGACATTTTATTAATAAAACGTCGCAGAATGTCTTATTTTCTTATAGTGCTTACTTGTTACCTCTACAGCTCTAGAAATAAGACCACACCCCATCTGTTTCTATATTATTAATAGTCAACTTTTACGTGGGTTCAGATATGATGTCATTGCAGATCAATGAGAAAAAGTATAAATTATCGGATGCTAAGATAATCAAGGAGGGAAGAGGCCTTATAGAACTACAAAAAAATCATTTCAACTATATACTACATACGAAAATAAAGAAATTCTAAGCTCTTTCAAGGTCTCAATTGTACAAGGGAGTTTAAGAAGGATAATATTAGATATAAAAGGGGCAAGTTCTTACTGACTAGCCACAAATTCTTATTAACTAGCTTCAAACAACGTGCACCTCAGATTTAGTTCGCTCCTAGAATCTATGAAAAAGCATACTTCTCTGGGCTTGTCTAATAAACTTGTGATTGTCTAAGCAGATGAAGTTAAAGGAACAATTTTCAAGGATATTTTAGTTATAGGGAATGTGTAGTCATCCAGCATATCTTCTAAGAATTTGTCTTAAATTATAATTAGGTGAGCTAATATTTCCTCAGTTATGGTGCCTAAAATACGACCTTATTAGACATGATCTATTGATATTGTAAATCTATGCCAATTATTTTAGAGTATAAATTTTTTAATAAAAATATTACTATTGGTCGGGTCGGCTATATTGAGCCCGAGCCCAATCTCACAGGCAGATCGGTCGGTCTCACACCCATAGGTTAATTCGGGCCTGATCCATACATCCATGGCCCAACAGTAGAAGAACGTCTCCCATGCAAATACGTAAAGAGCTAAAACCTAGCCGAAAATCATATAAAAGGTATTATTCTCCCAAACAGAGGTACGCATAATCATTAACCTATTTTTCTCTGCGTTTATCAACTTCACCCTCACCAGAAAACTGACTTGAGCGTTGGAGGGGCTAGTCGGGACACAACCACTACCAAGCCTTCTTTGTTTTGCAGATATCTTCACGTGGAAGTCATCACAGAGAGTTGCCAATTCATGGATCCAAATGGCAACGCACTGTTCAGCCAGAATCCGGCAGAACGAACTATGTATCAAAATTCAATTTATCTCAATATAAATAATTATATTTCTATTAAATCAAACCTTCCAATGTGGTCACATGAAACATCAGTTCACTAATATAATAAAATTGTCTCCGCGTTAGTAGATGATGTAATATGGAAACAGACAAATAGATTAGCTTTGAACACCTCGTGTTCAACGCCCCTGAAGACCAATATTCCCATCCCATGCAATCCTTGCTTGCATTTATCATTCAACTTCACTTTGCATGTTACCTTCCCTACCCAAACAAAATATGGCCTGTTCCTCACATGAAATTGTCCTCACTAGCTCTCCTAATGGCCCCATTACTGTTTACGATACAATTTCAGGCACCACCGTAGCTCGTTTCATTGGTAGTCGGTCACCTCGCCACGGCCTTGCCCTCGTCGGGAAGGCTTATATAGCAGCCTCTCACTTCTCCTCAAACACTGCTTCAGGCTCAATTCACCTATACAAATGGTGGTCAACCACAGCATTCCACCACCTTCCTGTCCCTGAACCTGTTGCTCCACTCGCTGCCACCGTCGACGGTTTGTTTCTTTTCGCTGGCGGTCTTTCCGGTCACGTCCATGCTTTTTCCATTCCTTCAGGAAACATCCTCAGATCGTTTCCTGCGCACAGCAAACCTGTATCTTGCATTATCATCAGAAGCGATTGGTCACTCCTAATTTCAGGTGGAGATGATGGAACTATTGCAGTAGCACCAATGCTTCAACTCTTAGATGCATCACGGGTTGACAGTTCGAGCAAGTTGATGTTGCAGAGATTCGTTGCACATGGTGGTCCGGTGACTGCTATTACTTCTTGCACGGGGTTATGTCATGCAACTATAATCTCATGCTCAACGGACAACACGTGCAAACTATGGAGCCTTTCGAAAGGAACAATCCTGCGAACAATTACATTCCCATGTACGATTTCAGGCATTGTACTCGATTCGATAGAGAAAGAATTCTATGCTGCAGGTTCAAATGGTGTTGTTTACAAGGGTTGTCTGAGAGTTGGAATTAGAAAAGGATTGAAACATGGAGGAGATTTGATGGCATTAGCTGAAAGCCATAATGGGGCCGTGGTGTCGTTGCTTATGGTGAACGGAGGGAAGAATTTGATGTCAGCTGCAGAAGATGGGAATATTTATTTGTGGGAAGTAGAGAAAGGAAAAGTGATCAATGTTCTTGGCAACAGCATGGACAGCATTAGTGCTACTGTTTTGGGCAGTGGGTTTGGGGACAGTGCGGGCGTGACCAGTTATATGGATGAGCGTGAAGGTGGGTGTCTCGAACATTTCAGAAAAGGAGTTCATGTCACGAAAGAAATCGGGGATGTTCTGAAAGGAGCAGAAATGGATAAGAGCAAGGCCATTGATTTACTCGAGTCTGCAATTGGAGTTTATGAGAGGCTCTTGGAGCTCATTCTTGAGGAAGTCAACGGAGCCAATAGCAGAATTTGCGAAAAGAAGACAGACGATGACCAGCTTATGCCAAAAGAAAAAGTTTAAGAAGAATAAAATCCTACCTATAATAATAGTTTTCAGTTTCGTATGTCAAAGTTATTATCCACCTTTTTTCCTTTTGTCCTATTCGTTTTTATGTTTCATAAAGCAGAATTCTGTTACGTAGAAAGGTTGACTACAAATCCTTCATGAATACAATACAAAAATATTCCCAAGAAGTTGATATTCATTGCGAATGATTTACAACCTTTTCACTTTCGCTGTAACTTTTGGGGATATCACCAACTATTTCTATTTATATTTATCAATAGTTTATAATATCTGTAAATGGCTTCAGGTGATACCATTCCTAACTCTTGGTCATAGTGCTATGGGGATGACTAAACCATTTCAAGTATCTGGCATAGCTAGACTACACAATTCGAGAAACGCTCTTCCCATTTTGACTATGAAAATTTTCACTGATAAGCCCCAAGGAGTTGCATCTTGAGTTTCTAGTCTATATATATTTCAAGTGATTTTGAGAATTGAATCTTTGTTAAAAAATTATGATCATAAAAAGATAACTTGTAATAGTTAGTTTCCAAAACTACTAAGAATTAGAGTGTTAGATTACCTAATCACATGAATTACATCCTATTAAAATGAATTTGGTGCATTTAGAATACGATTTTATGATTTCATTGACATGCAAAATATGAGCATACATACATGAATTTTGATTTAGAAAAATTACATTCAATTGACAAGTTCTGGGGTATGAAAGTTTTTAAATAATTACGACATGATTGAGAATTTCTAATGTCTTATATTTTGATTTACTAATAAAAAGAATTGATGGATTACAATTAGTAATTCCGAGTTATTTGTCACAATTGGAAGATTGATGGATTAAAATGTACATTTAGACTAGGAAAATTTTCAAGTGGCAAGACAATTGACATGTGAAAATTTAGGATGGTTAAGCCTATAAATTGAGTAAATATGGCAGTAGAATTAAGTGACAAATGGAAAAGGAATTACGTGAGATTTGACAGCTTAAAGAATGGACATGTGCCCTGTTTGTTTTCTTGAAAAGTGTCCTCCAACTAATCTTTCACCTACACCAACATAGACACTTCCAGCATCATCTTCATGTTTCTGCTGTTTTCTTTCCCTCTCCTTCCTCTCACTACCGAAACTTACTTCTCCCTCACATTTTGAGTTTTTGTTTTAAAATTTTTCTATTACCACCTCAAAACCTTTTTCAATTTCAAAGATAGTTATATTCTGTTATCTTCTTCTTATCTCTACTAAAACTAATCCTACTCCCTCATTGTTCCTGAGATGATCTTGCATGCATGTGAGGCAAAGCAGGCTTAATACACTGAGGTGACATTTTAGCTGAACAAGTAAGTGAAGTACTAATCTATTATGGCATGTGCACTGTATATGACAGATATTGGTTTCTCGTCCCTAATATCTGATTTAGTTAGGATACGATCAACTATGGTGGATGGAGATTCACCTTTGTTCCCTTTAGGCAGCAAGGAGAATTTAATAAGATGGCAAAGGGTTGTTGTTTGTGAACTGGGAAATAACTCATGTATAATCAAAAGTAAAGGACCCCCTTTTATTTATGATGGCAATAGCCTTATATAGGCGTACAATCAGCCTTTCAATAAAATCTGAAAGCAAGAAGGAAAATAAAACCTATTCTAAGCTTATCCTATGTGAAGTAAAACAACAAATCATAAACTGATCCTAACACTTGATAATTAGTCTCCTATCAGGTCACGTAGTCTAAGAGTAATTGAAGTCCATCCAATCCCTTTGGGCTCTTTGATTCCATCTAAAACCTTGCTTCTTATACTCAACTCTAAGACTAGATCAAATGTTATATTTGATCCCGAATCAGGCTCCCCTCTTCAAGAAAAGTTAACCTCAACTTTTGCACCTCGAAGTCCTCCAAATATGGTGTCAAGTCCCCAACATTAAATGTAGAAAACAACACCCCTATATTCACTTGGTAGATCAACCTTATAAGCATTATCGCCAAATTTCTCAATAATGCAAAATGGCCCATCTCCCTTTTGTGATAGCTTATTCTTCATTTTTTTTGGAAAACATTCCTTTCGTAAGTGAACCCAAACAAGATCTCTAGGCTCAAAGATAGGTTGGCGACGATTTTTGTTTGCCTTCCTTTAATACAACTCATTCGCCTTAGCTATTTTGTTCGTCACCAACTCTTGCATGCACTGCATATCTTTAAGGCATCTATTAGGTTAAAAGGAAACCATCTCCCTACGAGGTATAGCAACTAGAACAATAGGAACATATGGGTTGATGCTGTAGACCACCTTAAATGGAGACCGACCTGTTTCATAGTTTGGTGATCTATTGTATGCAAATTCAGCATATCCTAACTTCCTATCCCAATCTTTAGTTGACTTACTCACTAATGTCCTAAGTAAGGTGCCTAGGATACGATTTACCACCTCTGTTTGACCATCAGTTTGTGGGTGATGGGCTGTACTAAACAACGACTTTGTACCTAACAATTTCCACAAGGTTTTCCGAAAGTAACTTAGAAATTTGATATCCCTATCTGAAATAATAGATTTGGGAATTCCATGCAATTGCACAACTTCATTAAAGTACAAATCAGCAATATGTGAAGCATTGTCTGTTTTGTAACATGGTATAAAATGATCCATCTTAGAAAAACGATCCACAACAACCATTATGGTGTCCTTACCTCGTTGTGTCTTAGGTAAACCAAGCACGAAATTCATGCTTATGTCCTCCTAAGAGCAATCTGGAATCAGTAGTGCTATGTAAAGTCCCTTATGAAAGGAACTTTTAGCTCGATGACAAGTGTCGCAGTGAGCTACAAATGCTTGTACATCCCTTTGCATGTGTGGCCAATAAAAATGTTCTTGTATCAGTGTTGGGCCCAGGTCTCGTTTCCTATCCCGAGGAGGCCGCTCAGGGTCATCAAGTAAGGATCGCACGAGGGGAGGGTCAAAAACATTCAAATTTAAAGGATCAGCAGCGGAGAAAAAAGGCAGGTTTGCCGCGTCGCAGAAAAGGGTTTGCCGCAACCGAACTTTGGATTCGCCGCGACGAATTCTCATGGTGACGTCGCGGCGAGCCAGTTTTTTAAAACCCGACTCCCAACATTTAGCAATCCATACAAACACATGCACATTCATTTTAACTAAAAGTTAAACACACTCATATACAAAAGGAACTTCAATTCTTCATGTCATTACAATTTCAAAGAGTTTGAACAAACTCTGCTAACATAACACCATACATATCAAAGCTTAAAACAAAATACATAAGGATGCTCAATGTTAATATGCTTGAAAAGCTAACAAAAATCACTAACTTAGTACAAAAGCTTCTAACTATCTTGGAGTTTTCGATGCCTTGC
>JANTNU010000004.1:11451144-11470961 GCA_024752395.1 Erythroxylum havanense
TTCCTATAATAAACCAAGTTCTCATTCAAACAACATTCAAAGGAAATTCATAAAGCTTTGAAAATCAAAAGTGCTAACCCTATAATCTATACTCGACTTCCATCCAAAATTGGAGATCTTTAGAGACTGATTCAAAACTTCCTTTCTTCATAAAACTTGTAGCCCTATTCTCTAGTTTACAACGAATCAAAAATCACCTCATGTTGGAGCTCGCAGCGACAAGGAAGCTGGCGTGCGCCATGTCGAGACATGCAAGCCCCAAAATCGTCCAAAACCTATTTTTCCCACATTTTTCAACCATATTCCTCCCAACTTTCAAATATAATTCATCTCAACCCTAAACCATCATTCCTACTTCATTTCTAATCTCATTCCAACCCAAAATCAGTCACAAACACAATATAATCATTAACCCTAAAAGATCATAACATTTTCGTACACCATTCACTAACAACTCCCTACACAGATTCAACCCCATTTTTCACTCCTAATTATCACTAAATAAGGTTCATTCATCCAATTAATGCTTATACTTACTTGTAGAAGCTTCAAATTCTTCAAATTCTCCAAAACCCTCTCTTGGATTTCTTCTCTTCTTCTTTTCTCCTCACACCCACGACACTTCTTCTCTTCCTAACAAGCCAACCATTTCTTCTTCTAATTTACCCTCTTAATGATTGTAAAAGACCCTTATGCCTTTACACTTATGCCTTATAACTTAAAGGTTTAAGTGATCTACCAAAATTAGCCCTCATGCATTCTTACTACATTTATATTTTAATTCCATCAATTCAAACAATAGTTCCTCCTAACATTGACATGCTAATTACTCCAAAATAATAAATCTAATAGACCTTAAAATAAATTAAATCATGCTTAATAAAATAAAGTAATAAAATTTCGGGGTCCTACAATCATCTCCAAGGTTTTACTTATTCCAAAGTGACAAGCCAAGCCCCCTTCATGCGTTTCCTCAATGATGATGCTTCGGAGATTGCATTTGGGAATACACAATCTATTTCCTTTCAACAAATACTCCCCTTGAATAATATAGTCAACATGCATTCCTTGCAAGCTGGCCATATATACTTTCCCAAAGTCAGCATCCTCTTTGTAATTTTTCTTTATGAATTCAAATCCAAGGAGCTTTGTATCAAGAGTAGTGAGCACAAAATTCCTCCTCGATAATGCATCAGCTATGGTGTTCTATTTTCCTTCTTTATATTTTGAGGAAAAGTGAACAATTTTAAGAACTCGACCCATTTTGCATCACGGGGTTTCAACTTTTGCTGCCCATGGATATATTTAAGGGCCTTATGATTAGAGTGTAGAATAAAATGCTTAGGTCGTAAAGAATGCGCCCAAGGTCTAGTGCTCGAACGATTGCGTAGAAATCCTTGTTGTAGGTGGAATAATTTTCAACCCATTGAGTTTCTCACTAAAATAAGCTAGGGGCACTTTTCTTAAATGAGTACAGCACCTATCTTGACTCTGCTTACAGCTATTCCACCTTAAAGAGTTTTTTGAAATCTGACCGGGCCAAAATAGATGCGTGACATAGCAGCTCTTTAATAGTATCAAATGCTTTTGGGGCTGCTTTAGTCCACACAAATTCCCCTTTTTTGGTGAGCTCAGTGAGAGGGGCTATAATGGTGCTGAATCCCTTAATAAAACGTTTATAAAAGCTTGCGAGGCCATGAAACCCACATACTTCTGTTGTCATTTTTGGGGTTGACCATTGGCGAACGACTTTTACCTTCCCTTCATTAATAGATACCCCTTCTTTGGAAACCATGAACCCAAGGAATGTAACTCTTAGCTCCATGAACATACATTTTTCGATCTTGCCATAAAGTGTTTGTTCCCTAAGTTTCTCAAATACTAGCTTCAAATGGTGCAAGCTAGTTTGTTCATTATTACTATAACAAGAATATCGTCTAAGTAAACAACAACAAACTTATCTAAGAAAGGCCTTAATACTTTATTCATTAATCGAATAAATGTACTTGGTGCATTGCATAGGCTGAAAGGCATCAGAAGCCACTCGTACAATCCTTGCCTTGTTTTAAATGCAGTCTTCCACTCATCTCCCTCACAAATCCGCATTTGATGATAGCTTTGTTGTAGGTCAATCTTTGATAAGTAACTTGACTCATTCAATTCATCTAACATATCATCTACACGTGGCATGGGAAAACAATATTTGAATGTAGTATTATTTACATCTCTGCTATCAATGCACATTCTCCATGTTCCATCCCTTTTAGGGACCAAAAGAGTGGGTACGGCGTATGGGCTCAAACTCTCTCTCACGAATCCTTTGCTAATGAGTTCTTCTACTTGTAGGCATAACTCTTTTGACTCTTCGGGATTGCACCTATAAGCTACCTTTTTTGGAATGGGTGCTCTAGAAATAAGGTCTATTTGGTGCTTGATGCCCCAAATTGGTGGCAACCCAGGTGGCAATTCAGATGGGAATACATTAGCGTACTCCTCCAATAACAGTTTGAGTGCACAAGGTGTCTCCTGCCTGTGGCTATCATTTATACCTTTAACCACCAACACATATGCCCCACTATTTTCTTCTAGCTCCCTTTTGAATTGATCTCCCTTAATAATCAGGGTGGAGGTCTTAGTTTACTATTTGAATAGCTCACATACCTTTGAGGGTGCCAAAGGTAATAAGTTGATTTTCTTGCCTCCCTTCTCAATGGTATTAATATTTCTTTCTCCATCATACTGAACTTTACGATCATGTTGCCAAGGTCTTCTGAGCAAGAGATGGCAAGCCTCGATGGGGAGGACATTGCACCATATGTCATCTGCATAAGTCGACCTAATGGAGAAATTGACCAACACTCTTTTTGCTACCTTCAAGTTGTTGCCCATGTTTAGCCATGAGATTGAATAAGGTCGAGGGTGTGGTTTTGTTTTTAGTTCTAGCTCCCCACAAGTTCAATTGAAGCTATGTTGGTGTAACTCCTGTTGTCCACAATTAGATTTCATATTTTTCCCTTCACCTTAGCGAGAGAGTAAAAAATTTGATCCCATTGTGATTCCCTCTTGGATGTCACTTCAGAGTGAAGTGTTCATCTTACTACAAGCATGGGACCATCCATAATAGGTTTAGCATAACACGTCTTTGGTTCGAGCTCCCCCTCTTCAGTTGCAAGCTCATACACCTCCTCTTCGAGCTCCTCCTCCCATACTTCCTCACAATCTTATATTTCTTGCATGGAAAGAATTCAAGTGTTAGTGCATTGCGCTTGGAAGTGACAATACCCATTGCACTTAAAACATCGCTTGACCTTCTCCCTTTTAAAGGACTCCCCTTGTATTTCTTTTCCTTTACCATTGTTCTTTTCAAGATATTTCTTTTCTATAACAGAGTTGTGGGCTATTGCCTCCTTGGAAAATCCCCTCATAGTGGTTTTTGACAAAGCTAGTCATTTAGAATGCTCTTCAACCTTCTTCATAGTATGGCAAACATCCTCAAAAGTGTAGTACTTTTGGATGCCTACTTGAACCTTAATTGAGGGCATTGGATTTTTTTTTACCATCACATTACAACATGAGTTTAGTGAATTTGTCAATTTATTCTTCGACCGTTAAACCCCCTTGGTGAAGGTTTTGCATTTCAATGTAAAGCTGCTACTCATAATCATTAGGAAGAAATTTCTGTTGCATTTTCTTTTTCAGCTTTTCCCAAGATTCAATCTTGGACTTATTTTCCCTAACATTTCAAGCCTTCAAGTGATCATACCACAAATATGTATGTTTTGTAAGCTTTAGGACAACAAGCTTACACTTTTTCCTATCATCATATCCCTTGTAGTCAAATAACTCTTCAATTTTCCTTAACCAACCCAAGAAATTTTTTGAATTAAAATTAAGGCCTTGATCATCATCAAAGTTATGCCCTTGATGTCGAGGACGACATGGATCACCATGCTCCCATTCATCATCTTCACCATAACCGAATGTAGGTTGTGGTGTGGGTGGCCTTAGGGGTTGTCTCATGTGTTGCCTTGTTGGTTGACGAGTCAGATCTTAGAGGTATCTGAACAATTCCAAGGATTGCAGTATAGAATGCAATCTTGGGTCATTTCACTTAATCAGAACCTGATCAATAGAACTAAGCTAGCCTATATATCATGATATGCAAACCAAATTAGCAAGGAAGTGGGGGTTTAAATCTTTGTAAATTTAGACAAAAATAATTGAATTGAAAGAAAATGTAATGAAAAGAATTTTTGGATTTTGGGAATAGAAAAGCAATAAAATGAAAACAAAGATCAAATGATGATAGTATCCTCTTGAAAACGAGCTTTGCCTATCATAGTTCAAAACAAATTCTTATGGAGTGAATCACTAAGTTTCAAATGGTAAACCTTAAATAACTCTTTAAGTCTAAGGTTTTAATCAATGAACTCCATTTTTTAAAACCTTGTTGAATGCTCTTAGTATGTGCAATGGGTAAGTCAATGCAATAAGTCAATTTAGGATCTAGAATCATCTCAATATCAAACACAACTAGGCAGATAAAAGAGAATTAGCAAAATCA
This sequence comes from Erythroxylum havanense, assembly GCA_024752395.1. Taxonomy (NCBI): domain Eukaryota; kingdom Viridiplantae; phylum Streptophyta; class Magnoliopsida; order Malpighiales; family Erythroxylaceae; genus Erythroxylum; species Erythroxylum havanense. The sequence goes on from JANTNU010000004.1 coordinate 11,455,709, forward strand.
CAAATAGACATATATGAGGCTTCATATATTCAAGTTCTAGGTTCTACATTAACAAATCCCAATAACACATTAAATGTCCAGCACTTGATTAAACTCTAATCAAGAATATTCAACTACAATTTACAAATCCTAAACCTAGGAATTCATAACAATGTAGCTGAATATGGAATAAACTAATCCCTTTTGAAGCCCATTGAACTCTAGCCATTGCTACCTCTTCAAGAGGAAAGAAGTGCCTAGCCAAGCATCACTTTAGGAGAATTCACAACCGGAAACCCACCAGAAGCATCCATGGTAGCAGCTGTCGGTGAAGGAGTTGATGGTGAAGTGGAGGAAGGTGGATGAAGGTGTGTTCGAAGGTTTTTTTTAGATAGTGAGAGTGTTATGTATATGATATGTGTCGGCTCTCACTTAACCTAAAATGGTAGGTTTTTCAAAGAAAAAATAGGTATGGGTCAGGTTGCACAGTGGATAAACTTACAAAAATGGTTCGGGTATTTGAAAGTTCGTCGCGGCGAACTTTTCCTGAAAGTTCTACCTGGAATTCTTCATACTTCGTCGCGGCGACACATCCCTTTCGCCGCAGAGAACTTCATGATGAACCTATTCATTGGTTGACTTAACTTCAACCTTTCCTTGACTCTACATCTTCTTCTTGAGTCTCTTCTCCTTGAGTCTCCTACAATGAATGAATGGTAATTTGCAATATCAATTATTTTCAGAAAATTAATTAGTGCAATTAATACTGATTTGTGATAATTTTTACTCTCAAACTACATAAAATAAAGGTAGACACTCAAGAGTCAATTTAAGCATAAAATCTAGAATTAGAAGCCAAGAAGTATAATAAAAGTCATGAAAATGTCACTAATTTATATAATAAACTTGGACTCACTCTTGCAGATTAAAGAGTAAATAAGTAAAACTGGCACGCTAAATTATTATGTAAATAAAATTACAATAAATACTTAAATAAATAAATAAAAATATAACCAAAGGATATACCTCAAAATAAAAAACAATATGAAGATTAAAAAAAGTACCAAACTCATAATAATAATAATAATAATAATAATAATAATAATAATAGATTAGTTGATACCAGTTTATAAAAAAATGTTATTAAAAATAATTTGACAAATATACTTGATAAGCTGTAAAATTCTACTTATAGCTAGTGTGTTGTAAACTTCTGATCACTAATTCTAGAATGGTGCCTGTCAACCTTAAAACTTTGTATCATTCTAATTACAATTTAGAACTAATAATAATAAAAATGATGATAAATTAAAAGGCTAAGTATAATAGATCACATCATACACAACTAATTATCATTATACCACATAATACAATTTTTTAAAAAATAAAAAAACAATAGTAGGATGAGCCAGAGAAACGTACCTGGAATTGAAAACAAAAACTCAGGAACAAGAATCCAAAAAACTTCAAAGTCTTGAATGAGAGAGAAGGAAGAGGGGTAATAGAGTACAAAAAAAGGTCGCAGGTAAAGGGTAACAGTAAAAACTCTCACTTTCATTTGCAAGATAAAATGATCTCATTCTCTCCATTTCTCCTCCGTGTTCATCAATACCAAGTCAAGGCTTAAACCAGAAACTCAAGAATGGTGATGAAAGAGAGAAGAACTGTAAAATTAAACTGTCATAGATAGAAAAGGAAAAACCGAAACGCATGTCATAGAAAGAAAAAGAAAACCCAAAATGTATGTCATAAATTAAACTGTAAAATTAGGAAAATGAACTTTCTTTCTTTCTTCGTATTATACCACAACAAAAAGCAGGTGAATATCAGAAAATACAAGCCCAAGCCTTACAAAAGCTTTCAACTTTTCACTCTTTCCATACTCTAATTTACCTGAACTTGAAGGGAATATTCCTAAAACCCCATAAAACAAAGGACATAGCTCTCTCACCATAAAATCATAAATCAGAGGTCAAAACAATACTCTCACACTCACAAAATCACAATCCAAATACCCATCTTAAACTCAAATCCATAACAACTTCCCAACCACTAACAGATAAATCAATTACAAATCATTGGAGCTACATCGTAGATCAAGACAACTAATTAAGAAAAAAGAAAACCTGACCAAGATAACACAAATATATTCTCATTTAACTTCTAAATCATCCTAAAAATGCAGCAAAAATAAAGGACAAGGAATCCAATCTTAACTACATTCATATAGCTGAACTGCTTAACTATTTCCTCAGTTGGTTAAGTTTTTCCTAAGGCTGAGTAGGTTATAAAAGAAAAGGTACAAGAATCTACCCTTGGATCTTTTCATTTTCTATAAGAAATGAGAATTGATTTCTAAGCAAGTAAGAACAAACTAAAGGCCCAAGCTAAAGAAAAGAGAACAAACACTAATTAGAGTAAGAAAAAAGTTTAAGCCAAAAATAGCAGAACAACAAACAAACAACGGAGAAATAAAATGAAAAAAACGAAGAAAAGAAAACGAGAAAAAAAGCAAAAAGAAAAGCTATGGACCAACAACTTAGAATAGCAAACTCGAAATGAGAAACAATAAATGAGAAAGCCATAAAAGGAAAGATCTTGAACACAGAAACCAAGAGGTAAACACTTAGAACCTCACAGCTAAAAATTCACCAAATAAAATCCGTTTGGAAACAAGAAAAAGACAAAATCTATCAAAATAGAGGAACTCACAGATCAAATGAGAAATTTGAAGCAAGTAACCAAAAGGGATGGTAGTTTCATGATCGGGTTGTCCAAAATCTGCTTCTTTGAGATGGAGAGGAGAATCAATAATGTAAAAGAAAAAGTAGCCCACTCCAATTAGTTGTTATAAAAAAAGGAAAGAATTGAAGGAAAGACAGAAAGTACCATATTCAAGACACATTGTTGATTGAAGAGAGAGGAAAAATAAATAGCAAATTGAAGTTTTAGCAGAAGATTAAAAAGAGAAAGAATTGGATTAGAAAGAAAAACATGCATGATTTGGATAAAACGATTGATTTCAAAACTTTTTAGAAATCAAACTTATAGCGGAAGCAATATAACCAAATTAACATGCATAACCATACATGATACAGTATAAGGATAAACATCTACATAAACATAAGATGAAAATTATTATCAACTCCTTCGCAACTGTAACTCCTTGTTATGCTATCTAATCCTCAACAATGTATCCTCTCCTAAGTGATGTATCCTCTTCTCGTTATTGTATCCTCTTTTCGATATTGTATCCTCAACCAATTTGATCTACCGCTTTTTCTTCTTGAACAACTTGGTTAACAAGATCCTTTGGTGAGAAAGGAGAAGAAAACTTGAAGAGATTTTGTCATAGAAGAGAGAAACCAATGATGAGACACTTCTCATGCAATTTTTGGCTCACACATGAACGATAGGAGAGAGAGATAAAAATTCAACAACACCCTATCTTTCTTCTATCAATTTCGGTTAAGCCTCAAATGAAGAAGTGAAGTGCAACCAATGCTTCACCTCCTTTCTTAATCAATCATAAAGAAGTCAATAAATGAGACTCTTCTCATTTATTTTGAGATGGCTATATGAAAAGATCATTAACCTAAAAATACATATCACTACCTCCATTTTTCTTTAATAAATTTGTTTTAATTTAATTAATCTAATTAATCAAATTAAACCAAAGCCTAGCCCATTTCTAAATGTTCATATGGGATTATAATTAATAATTAGTTAAAGTAAGCCCAACATTCAATCATAGGCTTAAAACCTCTATTTGTATTTCTTACATTGCTTGATAACCTTCCTAGAAGCCAAAAGGGATATCTAATTGGACTTGTATAATTTAAGCTCTAATAAGCCCGGAATTAATTTAATCTTATTAGAATTAATTCTAGCTTATTAACGAAATGTTATTTCACTAAAGACAATTAGTTGAACTCTTAAATTACTAAATATTATGAGAACACATGTTTCAAATAAGATGTCCAATTGCAAACTCTAATATGAATCATATTATAGCCATCAACACAATAAATGGTAAAATTATCGTTTTGTCCTTATGTTGGTTTTTCCTTCTAGAACTTCTGTTTTACTCTGTATGGTAATCAACATACAAGATCTCATCTTGATGTTAAGACTAGATGGGTACCTAGTCTATCAAACTACTGACGCCATTTTAATCACCAATCTCCATAAAACATCTAGAAGTGATGATATCACTATAAACTCTTTATTTGAGTGAATGTTCCCTAACACATGTTTCAATTAATAATTCCAACATGCAGACGCTAGATTGATATTTTATAAAAATCAATTCCGATCATATCAAGAAATATAATGAAACACATATGAGTTCACAACTCATCAAGATTCTAGTTCATAATAAACGAATGCTTAAGTTGCATGTTTTAAGATTAAATTAATGACCCACTTTATTCTTTAAAGCATACCTGATTCTAGATTCATTTAATAGTGCCATTATCGATAATCAACTACTATTATGATATGAAACTCATCATGCCCTTGAAGTAAGCTCTTTTACTTTCACGGAGATAAGTCGCAACACTACAGTCTAAATTATAATCAAGCGACCAATTGATTATTCAACTATGAATCCATTATTTTATATTCTTATAATATACATATTTCCTATACATCTCTATATGTATATTACTTACAAAAGAATCTTGGTACCTTATGACTAGATATATAATACTCATAAAAACCAAACTCTTTTCTTTCATTAATAATAAATATTTTCATTACAAAAATAATAGGAAAAAAATATGTTATAAGTAAATAAACTTGCTTTCCAGGGCAATATATTTACATGACTCCAATAAGATGATCTAATTTAACTTTATAATCAGCTAAATAACCAAGTTTTTTCCTTTTCGTCATTGATTTTTTTTAATGATAGCCTTGGAATCCTCTTCTATTTAAATGTTCTCCTCATATGAAGAAATATTGCTCCCCCTATTACTAAATGTAAAATCATCAAGAAAAATGCAAGATCAGTTGTATGCTTTTTTTTATATTTCCATCAAACTTGTAAGATATTACTTCATCAAACACTAGATAGACATTTTCTATCTTTATATCTATACAAATCAAGGGAACAAATACTGTTCCATACCGGCCAATATGTACCGTACCGGTCAAAAAATGAAACGATATTTGCTATTTGGATATCGGCTAAAGAAATCAGTCAATACCGCTAGTTTTCATTCAGTATTAGCTAGTATCCAAAATATCAACTACATGCCAGTCAGTACCATAAATTTGGAAAATAGTAGGGACTTATTTGTATTTTTTGAAATTTTAAACCTTAAAAAAGCCCTCTCTGTTGCGTCCCTCACTCACCCTCCCAAAGCTTCCTTCTTCTCATTTTTCTCTCTCTCTCTCTCGCCGACTATCACTTTCTCTCACCACTGAGGTTCTCTCTCTATCATTCTCTTCTTTGTCTTCGATGGTATTGCTCGCTCTTTGGCAGTGTTGCTCCTTCCCTCGTCCTCCTCGATCCATGCCAGCATTAAAGATCCTCAGTTCCTCCACACGAAGTCCCGAAGACACCACCATCTTCAACCCTCCTCTACAAGGACCACCACACCATGTTATCGTGACCACTGAATGTTTGAAGGAGGAGAGAAGGCTACTGCTCACCCAGATCTACACCCAAAATTGTGACCCTTCACCCAACCCAAAACCCAAAGCTTGTGAATTGGTTTTTGGATGTGTTTTTTGAATTTTCTATTTTTTCCCTGCTTAATTGCATTTTTGATTATGAATCAGTTGGAACTTGGATGTTGAAAGTTGGAATTAAAATTTCTGATTTTATTGGATCTTGGATTTGTGAATCGGTTGGAAGTTGGTTTTGTGATTTGCGATTTATGTGTATCTAGGTTGGATATTAGAGTTGAATGATTCACGATTTTATGGTCTAAATATTGGAGTTGGATGAGTTACAGTGTTGTTTTGGGTTTTGTGATTTGCATGGGTTGGATTAGATTGGATATTAGAGTTGAATAACTATTTGGTTGATTTTTGGTTTGGTTTTAAAGATTGGTTTAAGTTTAACTGATTAAGAGAAATTTATGATAAGCTTTTTTATGAATGAAATGCACGGCCTGATGTGAATATGTGATGATGTTAATGAATTGAATTTCAATTGAAAGTTCAAACAACTTAAATTAAAAATTTAAATCGAGAATATTAAAGTTGCAAACTTGCAAAAGCTTAAATAATTTATTGACACATTCTTAAAATTTATGAAATGGTATTTCATTTTTAGTAATTGGGTATTGTCTTTAGGTAAATAATTAATTTAGTATAAAATTATGTAATTGTAAATTAATAATAATTATGTTGTAGTTAATGATAGTATTTGGGTATTAGCTTTGAGTAAATATAATTGACTATAAAATATGTTGAATTATTTGGTAATATATATGTGTGGGCTATCATAAATATTTATAATAGATAATGTGTGAAAATAGAGATGTAATAAATGTGTCCAAATAGAACCTTTTTTTCAAATTGTGAGCATGTTGTAGGCTCCAATCATTTATACTTAGACTTATTAATGTCAATTAAAAATCATAAAAGCAACTTATATATTTAAGAACCAAATATAGAATGGTTTATATAATATTATGGTTTGTTAGAAATGAAAGAATCAAAGCTTTAAATAAAAATAACATTTCCAAGGAAGTTATATCCTTCAACTGGATCCTCATGTTATAAATATATCCTTCAATTTAATCATCATGTTATGAATAGATATGTATGAAAAATTGTATAAGATATGTTATTCATTATTTGTAGATTATGTAAATCTTATCATACCCTTTCAACTTGATCCTCATGTTTGAAACTTTGAATTAAAATTGTTAGAAATGGAAATTATATATGTATATTTTGTGGTTGTCGGTAATGGAAATTGTTTTATGAATGTTTGGTGATTATTGGAAATGGAAATTATTGAAAATTGTTAGAAATGGAAATTGTTTTAAAAAAATTTTGTGATTATTGGAAATGAAAATTATTAAAAATTGTTGGAAATAGAAATTATTTATGTATATTTTGTGATTGTTGAAAATGAAAATTATTTTATGAAGTTATATCATTCAACTTAATCCTCACGTTATGAATAGATGTGTATGAATAATTTTATATGTCATTCATTATTTGGCAACTATGTAAATCATATCATAGCCTTCAACTTGATCCTCATGTTTGAAACTTTGAATTGAAATTATTCGAAATTGTTGGAAATGGAAATTGTTTATGTATATTTTGTGGTTGTTGGACATGAATAACTATATATTTTGAATAACTGAATCGTTAGTTTTTGACTTATAGTGAATTGTGTTCCATGAAATTGAATTGTGTATAATGCAATCATCCAAAATGAGTTATATTATATAAGATGGATATACATATTGTGTAATGAAATTATGTATTATTTATTTTGATATATGAATTCTTTATTTTTACAGATAAATGAAGGAAGTTCAACTACTCCTGATCAACCCACTTCAGGAAGATACAATGATCCAACTTAGTTGTTTCCTTTTTTATTTGTTAAAATTAATTAACACTTTATTTTATTTATAATGCTACTTTTGTTATCTTACGACTAACAGTTTCTTGGTGGGATCAATTTGGAAATCATATTCTAGAATTGAAAATGTTTGTAATTTAGATTTTAAGTCAATATGTGAACGCAATAGGTTGTGAACCAAACTAAAGTATATTTGAATTTATCCACTCCAAGAAAAGGAATATATTAAAGCATAAGAGGTTCAATGATTTGATATTTGTTCATTAAAATTTAAAGCTTCAGGAACGGTATGTTATTATCATTATTAATTTCGATATAATTTCTTATAATTTTCTAATAATTAAATTTTATTATTTACTAGGAGTCTTAATAGTACAAGTAGTTCAACTGCTCCAATTTTCATTGATAATATTGATCTTTTGCGGATTGGGTTTCTGAAGAACCGAATTTGGTAGATGTCAATGACTTGGAAGATAATCTTGGGTAAGAAAGCATTGACATGTTATTTAGTGCATTAAATTTGAATGATAATGATGATAAAGATCATCTCAATGATGAAGATTTTGTACCAAATGATAACTAGAGTCAGTGTAGTTATAGCAGATATCCTTCCGTAGACGATTGAATTTCGTTCCAGGTTTTTATTTTTCCTTTTATTTTAATTTTACTTATATTTGATGTTTATGTTAAATTTTATATATGTAATGTAATTGTAAATGTTTTTGTTTCAAATTTAACTTCTACTTGATTGTTTCCTCAACAAGAACTCTCGTTGTAAATTATAATATTTCGAGAGTTAAGGATATTTATCGTTTTTTATTAGATGTTTTATGTAATTATTATTAATTAAAATAATGAAATTGTATTATTGTAATATTTTAAATACTTTATATTATTTTTAATTTTATATTTGTATGATGATAAATGTATTTTTCATATTAATTGTGGTTATTAACTTATATATGAAAATTTTAATAATTATTGTTATTTCATATTAATTGTGATTATTATTTATTATTATAATTTTTAGAGATATGGTTAATGTAAACATGTAACAAATTTTAAAAATTTCAGGGACTATTTTATAGATTTAAAAATGACCCGAAACGGTACCCAGTATTGACTGGTATTGTACCAGAACTCAATTTGGTACCAAATGTAGTACGATATTCACAATTTTGATACATATGCATCCTTTCCGTACCAAATCTAGTACGATATTCACAACTTTGATATATATGCATCCTTTCTTAGGAGTAACATAGCCAACAAAAAAAAAACATTATTTGACCTTTAGATCAACTTTATTTTGATTATATTTTAATACATAAACATAAAAGATAGAACCATAAACTTAAAAATAACCCTCTTTACGAGTAGCCCAATTTCTTTAATATCATGTTTAAATTGAATATTTTTTTTATATATAAAATCTCACTATTGTGTTTATTGATGTAAACTTAACCGAGAAAACTTCACACACCGTAACCATTATGTAATGAAAATTAATATAATTAGGAGTTTTGTTGACGCTACGAGATCTGCATGAACAAACTGTAAAAAAAGGACCCGACAAATATTTATAATATTTTAATATTTAGTGAATTCTATAGTCTACGTGACATGGCATTGTAGGTCTTAAACTAAAACATATAATTTAACCCTAAATGTTATTAATCTAATAAATCAGCTTAATTAATCTATTAATTTAACTAGTTAATTTTAGTAACTAAAGTAATTAACCTACATCCTAAATTAACAGGAGCGAAACGTCTACTGTTATTGTCTTTGTTAATGGCTTTGCTCATCCTTATCGCCATTATCGTCTCTCCAGCTAAAGGTATTCTTGTTGTTATGCATCCATACTTTGAACACGCCCTTATCGATCCAGATTGCGTTGTAGAATTCCTGGACTGTTTGGAGAAGTTTTTGTTCTTAAACACGTCCTCCGGTTATGATGCACGACAAAGTCTTCGACCATTACTGTAGTTGGAAAAGGTTTTTGTCCTCCTACAAGGCAAAGTTCGAGTCTTTATCGTGTTTCTCCAAATTTGGGGACAAATCGGGAAGGTTTTACGGTGGAGCAAAACACCAGGAGCTGAGTGTTGAAAGAGTTTTGGGCTGCAAGTTTGGAGAAACTGACGGCATCCACCGCACTCATTGGCGAAACCTTGGAGAGAAGGAATTGAGTACCGGATTTGATCCAAATTAACCTGACATAACCCAATTACTGCATTGTGAAGTAAGAGATCCAAATAAACCTTAAGGATTGGAGCTTGAAGAAAAGAACATACCAAAATGCAGAAAAAGAGTCGAGAAACAGAGTAAGGAACTAGGCTTTCATTGAGAAAAAACAGAATACACGGCAGAGCGAAGAAGATAGGAGCAATGGAGTGACACTGCATTTTTTGCTTTAGTGAGAATGTTTGTGGTTTTGTTTGTAGGGGTTATAAATTGAAGTTTAAGACACGCGGTTAAGTTAGGGATTTTCTTAAGTTAATTTATTAGGTTAACTTAACAAACATTAGGGTTAAATAATTATACCATTCTCACCTCTAAAAAAGTAAAAATATTGATATAATTTTAAAATTTTATTATTTAAGTCTGACACAATCGTATCAAATTTATATAATAAGATCCACCTAGTTATTAAAATATTATAAGGTTATTACTAAATACTAACTTAACATAAAATTGGCGGCATTGTTATTATAGAGTTGAATTTCAAATGTAAGATTGTTTTTTTCCCCTAAATTAAGGTATCCACCGGCGGATTCAGTAACTAATCCTCTTGTTAGTTTATAGGCACCTTATAGAATGAGACAGTTAGCTCAAGGATTTAAAGCTGCTCTATACTCAAAATCAAGGATCGAACCCTCAGATGTAAGAATTTAATTGTTAAATGTAATGCTTAAGATTAAAAATGATCATTTTGCCTATTTCCTTGTAAAAGTTAAGGTTCAGGATTGCTTATAAGTTATCGTCGGATCGACAATAAATCACTTGTTAATTAAAGTCGCGGAACTTGCCGTTATTCTTTCGTACGTATCTACTACTGCAGCATTCTTAGGAAAGAACACTCCCGTATTCGAGAACACGTCTCTTCAATTCTCTCTCTCCATTCTTAGAAGATCGCGAGAGCCAACTGTAGTTGAGAGTTCAGTTGATTTGCACTCTGGCTACATCCGTCTTTATCTAACATGCCTTACGATTCCTGATTACCAGTGTATGTGGACGTGTTTTTCTTAGAATTGGTTGATTGGTTTCTTTTTCGCTTTTTCTGTGGATTTGAATTGTGATTCTTGTTTCTTTTTGCACTGATTGATTTAAGAGCTTCTGGATTAAGACGTGTTTCGTCTGGTCCATTGATCTTTGCCAAAATCACAGGTAATAGTAAATATTGAAATCCCTAATTTCGAGATTTTATTTCATTTTGCGTGATTGTTGGTGGTCATGTTGCTCTGCTCTGCTAATGAGGGGAAAAAACCAGCTTCAGTGTAGTCTGTACAAGTGTTGGACCTGAGAAAGTTTGCTTTAAACTGCATGTTGTATGGTAATTTATGTTCTTGGCTTTAGAGTAATCTTTCCTTTGTCTAATTTTGATATGGAGTCATTTCAGGGGATTCAAGTTAAAATTACTTTTGTAGTGTAAATGAGAGAAAATTCATGCAAGTGGCTTTTTTCAGTCAGTAGTTCCTAAATTTCTTGAACCTCTTAGTGATTTACCAATTGTATTTCCTTCTATCTGTGGATGCTTGTTAATACAAAAAGGGAGTTACATTTATATTTGACTTTATGAACACTGTTTATAGCTAGACCAGAAACCATACTGGTCCCGTTTTGGTAACTCAATTCAGATGCAAAATGACTTTAGCATTACGTATGTTGCAATTTTAAGGTATGATGATGGGATTAAAATTTCATACCCAAGGTTGAAATGAGATGCAATGCTTGCTGGCGAGAACTGGAGGGAAGAGCTGTTTCCACTACTTGTGGTCACCTCTTGTGTATCCATTTTCTGGATGTTCCTGTTTTTTTCATTAAGTTCTCTTTGTTTAAGAATTGTTGCAAATTTCCTCAACCGTCTATCAAGGTACAGAAGATGCAAGCAAGATTCTTAGCAATGATGCAGCATGCCCAATTTGTGATCAAGTGCTTTCTAAAAGGTACACGCCCCTTAATTAGCACTGCTTGGGGAGGATGTATTTATGCTGGAATGGATGATGGAAATGATAAAGCACAACATTATAATTACCTAAATTAGTGAATCATTGTGAAAAAGAAGAATGAGAATATATTTCTGTATGTACACCTTAGATTTTATTGGAAATCCACATAGACTATAGCCATACTCCTTGGGTTGAATGTACTTCCCACAATTATGCAGAGATATGATATGAATCACTGTGCAATATTTTTCCTTGTTTATGATGATGCTCTATCGACTTCATTCTTGACTATTATCATCATTTTTCTTTTTTCAGTCTTATGAAACCAGTGGATATCAACCCAAATGATGAATGGATAAATGTAAGCAAGTGTATTGTAGTATTACATAGAATGTCTTCGCTTATCATTAATCACTTCACTCTAGTGAAAGTCCTTGCAATGCCATCACAGTATTTCTAATTCCTTGTTCTTCTGTTTTCTTTTCCATTCTCTTTGTTGCTTTGTCACTTTTACTTTAGATGGCTATGAATGGAGTATCTCCCCAGATATGTATCCATTGATATTTATTAATGGTTTTGCACTTCACAATGAAACACAAATTTAATGGATTGTCAAGTGATGCTTATAAAATTCCTGCATCATTAGAGAAAGTTATCAAACTGAAAAGGGAAGAGAAATACCACTTCCCTGAGAAAATTGTGAGAGGACAATTTGTGAAACAATGCGACTTCCTTAAATGAACTTAGTGATGAAGAGTGCATACAAAAGTGTGATGTTTTATATCGGGCAAAAGGAGCTAGAGATGCAATACAAGATGAACAGAATTGTTACTCAGTGTCGGCAGAAATGTGAGACAGTGCAAGAAAAGTTCAGTGAAAAATTGGAGCAAGTGCATACTGCATATCAGAAAATGGCAAAGAGGTGTCAGATGATGGAGCAAGAGATTGAGAGTTTGTCGAAGGACAAGCAAGAACTCCAAGAAAAGTTTTCTGAGAAATCCAGGTTAATTCTATTCTTGTGCCACTGATTTGCTCGGTTTTCAAACTTATGGTGTATATTTTGACCTTGGTAAAAACCATTCTATTCCAACGTCAGGCAGAAGAGAAAACTTGATGAAATGTATGATCAGTTGAGAAGTGAGTATGAGTCAATGAAAAGATCAGCCATCCAGCCAGCAAGCAATTTCTATTCAAGAAATGATCCTGATTTGTTCTCGAATCCTGCAACCATGATCAACAGCAGAGACCCTATCCGAAAAGGTAAATCTTTTTCTTCTTGCAACAAAATTGGGATGATAGGTGCCTGCTTAGTATCTGCTGAGGAATTTGTCATATTAATAAAGCTCTTGAGGATGATAAATTTGGGTTTTGCTGCATAAATATCTGCAAAGCCAGTTGACTTATTTCTTACAGATTGGTCCGTTTTCACTCCTCCAACTCCAGGGCCCAGGGAGGATATATGGCCAGCAAGGCAAAATAGTTCAAATTCTGGTCCCTTTGACATCTCAAATGGCTCACCAGCAAAACAATCAACAGTTCCGGTTGATACTGGAAACAGGAGAACCGCTGTTCCCGCTGCTTTTGGGTCTGGGGCTGGCAACCCCTCCATGACATTAAGAAATTTGATTCTCTCCCCAATAAAGCGGCCGCAGTTGTCTCGTAGCCGCCCTCATATGTTCACGTAAGTGGATAGTTTGTTTGCTACATTTCTTTGCTACCATAATATGGAATTCTTTACGTAACTTCTTCCTTCTTAGGCTCTAAGTTGATCTCTTGCAATTTGGTAGACTCTCCATGTTGGACATTTCTCTAGCTATAAGAAATCTTTGCTTTCAATTCCTGGCCACTCTTATGTACGAGAAGAAAGAGAAAAGGGAATAGGATGCGAGGAAAGATGACGGATGCATGAGTGACATGAAACACGATACAGTTGCTAACACCAAAATTTATCGGATTACTTTGATTGAATTCAGCACGTCCTTGAGCTTTCTGATTAGAAAGAGGATATATCAAACAAATAATATTACCATGCTGGCCTTGCGGTCCCAAGCAAACAAATGTACGGGAGATGTTTTGATATGTAATACTGTCGTATTGCACCTTTTGCTTGGGGTCTGGAGATGCATCCTCTTTGAGATGTTTTTTAGCGGCTAGGTTTGGCTTCAAATCTATACAGGTATAGACAACTGTCATTCACACTAAGATCAATAAAAAATGGTACGAACACTTTATTCTCTTTCGTAGAAAGACATGACAATTTCTGTTGGAAATAGAATTGACTCTAGCTCATTTGATCCGCTAAGTTAAAACGTTAAAATTTTCGGATTAGTTTATAGATTGAATTTGACTTTGAAAAGTCAAAGAGTGAGGATTTACTTATATAAAAAGCTAAAAAAAGTCCAATATTTTATAGTTTGTAATTGCTTTAATTTAACATTATCATTCAATGATTATTGTAAATTACTCAAAATTTTAAATACTACCACAAAAGAAGATCTCGCTTCTCCTAAAGAAGTTCATGGCTTAAAAAATTCTGTTGATATTTCTGAATAAATCTTCTTATTGCTAATTATTGTATAAGATACTGCTTCTCTATATGGTATCTTGAGTTGGCTTGGTTCTTCTATATTAATCTTTTAGCAACTCACTTTACAATGCTCTTGGCAACCCCTTTTGCAGATCCCACCACCTGATTTTCCAATATGGTTTCAACATGTCCCAGATAGAAAATTTACTGCCACTTATCTCCAATTGTGCTTCCCCCACCAAACCTGATAAGAACTACCCAACACATTCAAGTATGTACCCTACTACCACCTTTGCAGCAGAACCTATTGAAGAAAATTGCAAATTTTAAAAAACTAGGGTTCAGGTTGTAAGTGAATATGTACCAAATTTGAAGTGACAATACTCACCTCTGTGCAGAACTGAAGGCACTCTAGTTGTCTCTCTAGCTTTGGAAATTCTTAGAGAAGGTGCCTCCAAATGGAAATTTACCTTAATAGGCTACCTTTTTTCGACAGAAGAGCACCCTTCCATCTCATAAAATCTTGGCTCTCACTAATTGGAAGAAATATGGCATTAACGACATGTACATTCAAACACTCTCTCTCATTCTTCTAAGTAGTTGAATCACCACAATGCTTCGTCCAGTGTGAACTTACACTCTCTAATAGACTCCAACAAATTCACGAGATCAAACTTCTTAGATTGGCTACGAAATTTGAGAATTGTTCTTAAATCTAAGAAATTAGGATATGTCTTAGATGAGCTACTTTTCCGATCTCCTTACTGCTGATACCTCTGATGAGGATCAGAAAACTTATAAGAAGCTATTAGATGATAGTGAGCTAGCTAACTATATTATGCTAGCTTCTATGTTACTAAATGTTGGAACCCGATCCGGAGACCGGTCCCCAACTGCTTATAACTTAATACTCTTACCCTTGCTTAAATTTTCCCATCTGTTAGACCCGTCCCTAGAGCCCAATTTCGAATCCTAATGCCTGTGCTTATTACCTTGCAGGATCCTCAGCTGTAACTCCAC
>JANTNU010000004.1:11531586-11542893 GCA_024752395.1 Erythroxylum havanense
AGGCAGGAGAAACCTTTAGACAAGCGAACTTGACTTACTTATGGGACCACCACTAACCCACATAACACACATATTTCTTGTCTTGTAAACTTATGATGCCAAAACTAGCACATTCTTGAAAATTTACTTTTCATATGTATGATTGACATGTATTTTGAAAATCATTTTTGAAAACATGATTTCCTATACATGCATCTTTTCCAAAAACATCACTTAAAACATGTAATGAACATGTAGCAGATTTCACAGAATATGCAACAACAAAGAATGCAATACTTAGGATGCAATTGAAATCAGAAAGTTTCTTGATTTAAAGCAAGCAGTAATGACTTATTAACTTTATTATAAACAGGAAACCCACCTTATAATCCTTGCTTGTTGACTTTGTTCAAAATCTCTCCTCTTTGCAAACAACTTGAGGTCTTCCCGATCCTTGGTTCAAATGGAAGCCCTTCTCGTCCTCCACCTTTTTCTCTTCTTGAACCACCTCAAAATCTCTCTTATAAGCTAAGGAAATTGAAACCCTAGCTTATTTCTCTTCTTTCTCTCTTTGATTCTTCTTTTTGTGTTTCTCTGTCTTTTTCATGACATCCCCTTTTTCTCTTTCTTTCTCCTTTCCTTATTCTCTTCTGCTTCCTTCCATTTATAGGCAAGACAACATTTTTTCTTCCAATTATGCCCTTCCATTTATGCCTTATGTCTTTTACTCGTAAGTGTCTTGCTAAAAATACCCTTGAAATATTCCAACATTACACTTTATTCTAGAAGAATCTTCTCAATTGTCTTACGTCCCCAATGACATCAAAATTACCCAATTCGGATATATGGTTAAAAGATACACTCCAACTATTCTTGGACTGCATTTGTCCAAATCAGTACATACTCATGCACAACCTCCTATCCGAAATCTAAGCATCTTAGAACTGAATTAGGTTTCAACGGTTTCATACCATTTGTAGTTCCATGTCTCTAGTTTATCTTAAAACAAGAATTATCTTATGTGAATGTAGCATCCCACTCCCGCAAGACCCGAACCGGATATCGATGGTGATATTCGAGCCTGTGCCTCACAAGGGTGGTATGCTAGAGCAGTCAATGCAGTTCAAAAACTCGGTAATACATTTTTCTTTTTGAAAACAATCGAGTACACAGATATCAGTAAATAATTTGAGCCTGCTTTAATACGAAATCATTTTCGATCATAAAATAGTTCCAGTCATAAATCAATTCATATACACATTATCCATAACCAAATTGGGCCCAATACAATATCAATACTAATATGCGAAAATACAAATTTACACATAATTCAAAATAACATTAATGCAGATGTGAAACTGATCCCGACTTCAAACTCTGACTCCTTTGCAGATGAGTTTAGTGAAGAGAAGAAGATTAAAAATTGAGGTGATGGTTTTTGAAAAGTGGAAGTTGTCTGAAAATTCTGGGAATGAACAGTGAGAGTGGAAATTTTTGATCTAAACTTTGGTGAATTTTTTGTGTTGATATAGGTAGATTTTGATAAAACAATCTTCATGAAAGTTGTAGATTATTCTTTTAGTTTTCCATTAATATAAAGTTTGTAAAATTTGGAGTTCAGGATCAAAAGTTATGAAATTTAGAAGTTGGGATGTCAGTAAAGGAGAAGAAGTGGAAAAGTATCGTTGTACAAAAACACGACGGTGACAATGATGTTTAGCCACGGTGTCTTTGGAAGATGGATAGCACGATAGCGACTTTGAAGCTTTGAGAGTCAGATGAACATCTGATAGTTTTTTGGATATAAATTCTTCGTTTGACCTCAAAATGACCTAATTTTTAAAGCATTGGATTCATAACATATTCTTCTATCTCTCCATAAAATTTATAGCTTTTAGTTTTGACTCAAAAAAGATTGATCGAATCAAAATAAGGATATCGGTTGGAAGAGTATGAGCTGGTATTGTTTTATTGAACACCCTTCAGTATTTTGATAATATCTAGATCTATAAGATTCTAAATGAGATGATTTTTGATTTGGAGTAACCTGGAGATATATTCCTACAAATTGTCTACATAAGTAGAATTTTGATTCATTCTCTAATATGTTTAATTTCTGGATGGAAGTTGTGTATAGTACACTATTTTTTAATATGAGCAACCTGATAATGTTTGAGGCATATCTTCCAAATTACTAAACTAAATTGAGTAATTTTGGTATCAATAGAAAGATAAGTCATAGAGGAAAACGTTTCTAGAAGAGAGTATGACCAAATTACATCATTTTCACTTTCTAATTGAATGTAAATAGTAGACCCGAAAGTGTGACTCGAAAAAAAATCTGAAGTGAGTCAATGAGAATGGAATAGAGATTTTAATGGTTTTAGTGAGGCATAAACCTAAGTATGAATTACACTTAGATGAGTTTTGATATGGGAATGATTTTGTAATGAAATTAAAGGAAAGATACCTAGGATTTTCATGAACATGATTTGTACATAATTCATTTCATACATGTGCATTATTGAACAATTATAATTGTGCAAAGTTGTAACGTGTGTGGAATGTGTATTGCATAAATGAACTGTACAGGTTAGAACGTCCACATTTAGGCATATCCAAAATTTAAAAGTTAACACTAAGCTGGAGCATACTGTGAGTAGACCTAGATGATCTCATTTTATTATTTGTTTTGTTTAATTTTTGCATTAATTGACTGTTGAATGTTGATATGAATGCGTCTTTACTGTTGATTCCTGACAGAAGGTCCGATGATTGTGATGATTGATGAGATATTGAAGTTCTTCTTGTATGTGAATGAGATGAACTAAGCGTACTTAATGTGATTGTTAAATGTGTTCTGAATGTGCATTTGCATATAAGCGAAAGTGTGATTCTCAACTTAATGTTGAATGTCAGACTAAGGTCTGATGATATAGGAATGAGATTGAATGGGATCATGCAAATGTGACTGATGCATAAAACATAATAGCAGTTGTGACCAGAGTAGCCACCGATTAGAGCTTAAAGCTCAACGAGTGAAAAAGAGCCTCGTGCTCAAAAGTGATTTAGAGCCTCAGGCTCAACGTTTAATGATCCCTATATGGGACAATTATCAAAGAGCCCTATATGGGACAATTTAGGCACTCGATCACAACAAAGTAACAAATAGAAAGTGGGTCTCATATGCACTGCATATGCATAATATGAGTGATTATATCTATTAAATGTGAAGTGTGAAACATTGTGAATGTGATTATGTATTATGAGACTAGGTGAGCCATCGATGATGGTCACTCACCCAAAATTTGCAATTATTTTTTCAGGACTCAGAAGAATACCCCGTTAGGCAAACGAGAGTATAATTACTGCATGCAAGGGAAAGATAGAGGTTGGGATCAATACGTGTCTGCATTAGTGTTATCCTATTCTTGTATGAAATTGTATTTCATAATTTCTGTAGAATAGTATTTTATATCTATAATTTGCCCCAATTGGTTATTGAAATCATATTGATTGTAATGCGTTGATTGAAAATGTTATGAATAAAAGTGGGCCCAAATTTATTACTGATTTTGAGCATTTGATTGTATTCCTAAAAAAAATTATACCGAGTTTTGACTGATTGAGTGTTCTAGCATGCCACCCTCACGGGGTACAGACTTGGATATCCCTCAGCATGTTAGGTACGTGTCTTGTAGGAGTGGGGTGTTACATTGAGAGTCTCATAGGTTAAAATGGAGAAATTGAAGTTTACACCATGAACTAAATGAGTCCGTTTCTTAGGAGCTCATGTGCCACAAGCAGACAGTTGAGAGAATGCCTTAAGTTAACATTCATGTGACAAACAAAATGATATCTCTCTCACCCAAACACAAGCAAATTTTTATGCTCAATTCATTCTATCACATATTCATATTTTCATGCTTCTTTTGCTATTTCCTCTTTTGGTCATGCCAAAAGTCATAACATCTTTCAAAGCATAACATGATAATCAATCATAATGCATTTTTGCAACAAACACAACAATTCAAAATCAAACAATTAAGCATACACACATAGGTAAGAAATTTTCCCATCTAAAAAATAACTATAAACATATTACCCACCTAAATTGCTTCAAATTCCAAGTTCAAGTTTGCCTTTCCTCTTACTCTTGTTTAGGATTGTCTTGGTTTCCTTCGAACAAACTAAATTTCCATTCAAACTAATGTTCCAATGGAAAATTCATAAAGTTTCAATAATCAAGAATAAATAGAAATTGAGCATAGACTCAATCTACCCATAATTTAATTAGACTAGCAAAACTAAAACTTACTTCAAAAACCCACGAAAATCAAAATGAGTTCTTTGGATTTTCTTCTTTTCTCGCTTCATTCCCAACATAAACCCATTTCTCTACTTCTTTTTTACCCAACCAAGAGGAAAAGATGATAGAAATTTACCTAAAACAAGTTGGTTCTTCTTCCTTCTTCTTTCTCCTTCTCCATAATTTTCTTCTTCTTCTTTCTTCTTTATGTTTTTCTTTTCCTTTTTCTTTCTTCCCCACGATTTTCTTCTCTTTTTCTCTCTTATTCAAGACAAATTTTGTCTTGTGTCTCCAATTTTACCCCTCCTCATTTAACATAATGTCTACTAACTCGTTTAACCTATTAAATACCATACTATACTCTAACTTAATTCTAACATTTCTATTCAAAACTTCTAATTTCTATTTATGCTTGCTAAATTAATGACTAAATTTAAAAACAAATAAATAAATAAATAAAATTTGTGGTCCATCATATGGATTAACCATAAATTTCAGTGATTGGATTTATGGAATAGCCTAACTAAAATAGGATCCAATATAAAGGATCCATGGTTATTGTAAGAGAATTTAATTGTATGCTTTATTCAAATGAAGTTGAAGGAAATGACATCAATTTGAGGAATCATACTAATGAGTTATTATACCATTTAAACCAAATACAGGTTACATTTAATATGGAGGGGAAAATTATACATTTGGAATAACAAACAAAAGGGGCACTGGCTTATTAGAAAAGAATTGGACAAGCATTTGTTAATGATGCATGGCTTAAGGATTTTCCTGAGGTACCACAGCCCTATCCTTATGCAAAATCTTTTATGCCATCCAAGAAGACTTTTCTTTTAGACTTAATTACTACCTGGTGGATTTGGAAGGCCTTAATGCAACTGTTTCCAAGGGGATGGATACTTTTATTCTTGGTACTAAAAGTTACTATTGTATAAAGAAATTGGGTATAATAAAACAATAATTAAAGCTTCTAAATATAACCTTAGGGAATAGCACTCAGAAGATAGTCAATAAGTAGGTAACATACCATTTTAGGAAACTCCATAAAAGCCTCAAAGAGAGGCTCCACTCTGACAAAAAACATGCTTGAATCCATCACTATTCGAATCAATAGAAATTAATTAAACAAAAAAACAAAATAAGCAGGACATAGAGAATGGAGCAAAAAGAACTTGGAGGAATAAAGTTGCATCTCAATCATCTTCTCAAGAAAAACCAAAACACTTCCAAGATACTTTGGTGAATGACATTGTTAGTTCTCTATTAGAGATGTTGCAAATGGCTGCAAAACTCTAGTATAACCCTTGTAGGATTCTTCCTCAATAAGAGACTAGCATTCTCATTAATGTATAATTGGGCTCAAGCCATATGGGGAAGCAAGGTGATCGGGACTCTGTCGATTCGACCTTAAGATCGATCCTTGGAAACCAGTCAAAAATAATAAATTCCAAGATTGCGATATAGGATGCAACCTCGGGTCGTCTCACTTAATTGGAACCAAGTGAAAAAGGTCTAAGCTAGCCTAATTACCAAAAATTGCAATCAAGTTGATAAAATGGGGGTTTGGTATGTTGATCGGAACTGTAAAAGTAATTAAAATTGGAGAAAAAGTATAAAAGAATATTTTTGGATTTTTGTAATTATGCAATTGACAAAAATTAAGTAATCAAATTGATAAAATCCCCTAGAAAATGGGCACAGGCTATCACGGTTCAAAATAATTTTTCGGGAAAAGAATCCACTAAGTTTCAAAAGATCAACCCTAAAGGACTCTTTAAGTCCAAAGATTTAATTAATGAACTCCATCATTTAAATCCTTGTTAAAAACCTTAGTGTGAAAATTGGACTAGTAAATACAATCGGTCAATTGGATAAAAACACAACCATCTAAATCAAACACAACTAGGCAGATTATGAGAGTCAATGCAATATCCGAATGACATATATGAGACTTCATATATTAAGCATCGAAATTCTACAAATAACTATGTCCAAATCTCAACATAATGTTCAGCACACGGTTAAACTATTAACCATGCTAATCTAGTTATACAGATGCAATCTCTAACTCAGAGTTTACACAAACATAACTAAACTTCAGACATTATATGATTACTCCCCTTTGAAGCTATCGGTGAACTCAAACCATTGCTACATCTTCAAGAGGAAATATGGTTTAGCTACGCATAACTCTAGACTGTCTCTCGACTGCTGAAGATTGAACGATACCAATGGTAGCAGAAGAAGATACTGACGATGGCGATGAAACGGTGGTGATGGTTGAGGATGATGAAAATTGGGAAATGATGAATGAAAGAGATGATCACCTTCTTTCTACCTCTAAGCATCTCCGAAGTGTATCCATCCCTCTTGACCTAAAAATAGCAAAGTTTATAAATGATGGATGCGGGCCGGGTCGATACAGTGAGAGATCTTTCCAAGTGAAGTTTGGGTATCCGCTCGTACGTCGCGACATATGAATTAACATTCATCGTGACGTGTAGAATTGGCTTGCTCGTTGCGACGTATGAATTAACTTTCGTCGTGACGTGTGGAAGTGACTTGCTCGTCGCGATGTATGAATTATCATGCGTCACGACATGTGGAAGTGATTTCACGACCTGTTGACTTTCTGATGGGTTGACTCCCGTACTCCTGCAATATAAAATAACAAAAATTTTGCAGTATCAATTATCCTTAAGAATTATAAAGAAATTAATATCAAATTGTGACAATCTACTGACAAATTGGGAATTACAAGAGCTCGTTATAAGGAGCCAATTTAAGCAAAAAAGTCATCAATTAGGAGTCAAAAAGTGCATAAACAGTTATGAAAGTGTAGCCAATTAATAAGATAAACTTGGACTCAATCAAATTGCCCCACACTTAGACCTTTGTACTCCTGGACAAAGTTTACAAGAGTCAAAAAGAATACAAGAGTGAAAGAAAATATCCGCCCATGCTCAAAACAATAAAAAGAAACTGACGTGATTCACTTCCTCAGAATTCAACCATAGGAAATTGAAAGATTGCTAATAAAATAAACACTAAAAGAATTCAAGTACAAGAGATTGAAAAAAAGAGAATCACTCAAGATATAGTGTTTGCGCTCATCTCACTTGTGTTTTAGGGATATTTTTACTCTCAATCTGCTTAATCCATCTCCTACCATAGGCTTGTGTCAAGTCTATGTCTCCACTACAAGAACTATCATTTCAAAGATCAAGAGGACTTTTAGGGTTGTAATGTATGGAAGGCTAAATAAATAAATGAAATGAAAGAAAGAATAGTATGAGCACATGCACTAAACGAGGAACTGATGTCAACAGTCGAATTGAAACTAAACACTTGCATAAACAGAATGCATAATTTTTTTCTTTTTTCTTTCTTTTTTTTGGTCTCATTTTTTAGAAGTTGTCCCTTTTTGGGACACACAAAATTCATTATCCCTGTTCGGGATATACTTTTTTTTACATTATTCTTTTATTATTAACTAGAAACGAAAGCAAAACAACTAATGACACCATAAAAATATGAATGCAAATGCTCATAACTAGAGGGCTCAAGGGGCTAGCAAGGAATAAGTGTTTAAGGGGTTGTGTTTGGGAAAAGAGGTTGAAGAAGAAACGCCTCTATCACATCAACAAAAATCTAGTCCATCAAGCTTCGAGTAAGAATTGAAACAAGTTCTAGAAAAGAATGAAATAAGCAGATGCACACAAAGATAAAAGAAAATTTTGGCTCAAATATCCTTCCAACAAGGGTATTGTCTCTCTGAGCAATCTCAAGTCTCAAAAAACTTAAAATGCTACTTTGTTAGCATGCTTCCATTCACTTTGTTTTGAAAACATTGAAAGCAAGATTTTGCCAATTCCGACTATCATTAAAAGGATGGAAGGTGTTTTCAAAAACTCAAGCATCATTTTGAAACTAGTAAAAGCTTTGAAAACAACAATCACAACAGTCCAGTGCAGAAAATGTTTGAATTGAGTGGAAGAATTAGGCAAAAATCGTTCATGCATAAAGGTGACGTCGCGACGTATAACAGTGTACGTCACGACGTACAGACGTCGCGACGTGTAGCAGTGTTCGTCACGACGTATGCATTTGAATGAACATCTTCGCCGCGAAGTGTGATCACTCGTCGCGACGTGCGAATGCAGCAGAATGACAGAAGATTTTAAAATTTACCAAGTTTTATCACAGAATGCATTATAGGCCAACAATTCATAAACACTATGTCAACAGGCATGCAATGAGAAAGATAAATGGGGAAACAGCTCCCCCACACTTAAAGCACACATTGTCCTCAATGAAAAAGTAGCAAGGAAAACATAATAAGAATAAGGCACAAAGGGAGAGAAGAGGGAAATGAAGATTGATCATTAATTGGAACAAGTTAAGTACAAAAAGGAGAAAAGAACTAAGGAATTAAATACATAAAAAGACAACAAAAGAAAATAAATACAAGAAAATAAAAAGAAAAAAAGAAAAAATGCCAAAATTAGGCTGGAGGATCATCAGCTGGCAGGTCGGAAGGGGCAGCCTGAGAAGTGCTAGGGCCAGCTAAAGGATCCAGGGCTACAGGAGGGATGGGCAACTGGAGACGATCCGCAATCAATGTGAACATGGAGTGGTAGAACTAGCGGTCAGCTTCCATCTGAGCCTCAATGCGCTGTAGGTCGGCGCGAAGAAGGGCGACCTGATCAGGGAGGGCGGGAGTTGAAGGTGGTGGAGGGGCAGGAGTAGGGGGAAAAGGGGAAGAAGCCACAGGGGGAGGGGAAGGAAAAGAAGGTGAGGATGGGTCAGGTGGGGGGAGTAGGCAACGAGGGTTGCGGAGACGGATTTATTTGATGGCAAGGGCAGGCTCAAAAGTGAGATCGGTCGGATGTTCCGGAACCCAATAGGCCCGGAACATGTCGGTGATTAGGTGGGAAAAGATGAGGGAATGGTTGACGTTAGAGGATAGGACGCATTGGCGGAGGGCGGAGGTGATGTTGTGAGCTAGGTTAACGGGCCGGCCGACCATTAACAGGTAGATATAGAGAGCCTGCTCTTTAGGAACCATGGCAAGGTGAGAGGTGGGGAGGATGTTGTTGCAGATGAAGTGAAGCCACGAACGGGCTTCGGAGAGAAGGTCGGAGCGGCGGATGTAACGCTGAGCCCCCCTGGGTTGATATCAGTCAGCACCCTCGGGACAGAGGGTGCGAAGGACATCGGCCCAAGGGTACTCGTCGATGAGCATGGTGTAGTGGCAACGGGGGTAAGAGGAAGGTGAAAATGCTCCCTAATGGAGATAGTAGTGAAAGCGCGGGGAACGGTAACACCGCAGAAGTGTATTCCGTTGGTGCCGGAATAATGGGCATAGGTATAGAATTGGCGGACGAAAGTGAGGTTCCCAGAGGTTCGGGGATGGGCTAAATTGGAGAGGTTTAGTTGAAAAAGTTGTCGAACGAAGGGTTTGTTATGGTGGGTTAGAGGAAAAGGCTTTTCCTTAAGTATGGCCCTGGTCTCAGTTTTTGCGGCCAGTTCAGCATACTCGGATCAACCGGAAAGGAAGAAGAATGGGTAGAAGAAGGTTGACGGTGTGAGGAATGTGAAGGTTGAGGAGAAGGGGAGTGAACGGAGAAAACTCCCAAAGAGGACGGAGAGGCAGCGGGGTGAGGAGAAACAGAAGGGTCGGAGAAAAACTCGTCGAGCGAGTCGGAGGAAGAAGGGAGGACATGAGAAGGAGATTGGGGACGGTCGGCCCTGCTAGCATTCTTGGTTCGAGGCATTGTCCTGCACACAAAAATAAATAGAACAGAAAAATCAATAAGAAGGTAAACAAAAATCAGCCACCTCATCCAGACGTCGCGACATGCGAATTAACAGGCGTCGTGACGTGTGGAAGGGATTTGCACGTCGCGACGAGATAAAGTACTACGTACGTTGTGACGAGGCAAAACCCTAGACCAAACGTCGCGACGTATAGCAATTTTCCAGACGCATCACGATGAGCAACGCTCGTCGCAAAAACCTAACTTAAAGGTACTAACAATGGGGACGAAATGCGGTAAAACGAGAGGAAGTGGAACACTTACAGAGGTCGAAAATGCAAGGAGGGAGATGGCGGAGACTCTGGGTACACGACGGAGCAAATCGAAAGAAATGGAGAGCGAGGACGGCAGAGTGTCTGAGGAGAAAAGATGAAGGGGAAAAGAAGAAGGATAAATGGCAGGTGGAGGTAGAAGGTCACGAGGGGAAAAGACAAAAAGGGCACCGGACAAAGGAGAAGACCAACGGACAGAAGGGGCAAAAAAAGAATTTCAATTGACGGTACGTCGCAACGTATAAATGTCAGCACGTCGCGACATAGGCGTCAAAGAAGGACGAGACACGTCACGACGTACAAAGTTAAATACGTCGCGAAGTAAGCTGCAAAAAGAAACGAGGCATGTCACGACGTATAAATTTAAATACGTCGCGATGTCTCTACCCAAACAGAAATACAAACCTAAAGATCCTAACCAATATGCGTAATCAAGCAACAATCAATCTCAAAAAAACCAATCTCTTCTTCCAATGTCATGCTTCGTTTATTCAGACAGATTTAAGGCTCACAAAGGAGAAGTAATTTATTAGAACAAGAAACAGAAATCCTACCTGACTACAGCTAATCATACTGGTTGGGTCTCTACCCCACACTTAATCAAGATACTCATGCAACATAAAATTTCATATCAATTCCAAGTAAGGCGCATAAATATACTTAGAGTGCAGGTAGAGAAACAACCTGGGCTCACGGTGGATCCTGGTTCTCATGATAGAGCTTCAACAGGTGGCCATTAACCTTGAGTCGTGATCCAGTTTCTTCATGCAAAAGCTCTACCATACCAAAGTTGTGCACCTTTGTGACTAGATACGGTCCATCCCAACGAGTATTGAAAATCCCATGTTTGAAAGCAAACCGAGCCTTGAATAATAGGACTTTGTCCCCTTCCTTGAAGCTTTTCCTTTGAATGATC
>JANTNU010000004.1:11673565-11693223 GCA_024752395.1 Erythroxylum havanense
TCCAAATCTAATCGGAATATGTCATATATGCAAGTACGTATAATTACCAATGTAATACCAAATATGCAATACATGCACATGCCAAATACGAATACAATGAACTGTACACATCCCATTAGTGACGGGATGTTACATTTGGCCCTTAAGGCGGTATACTTGTAGCCATTTTACCCACAAAGCCTCTTTATCCACAAAGAGACCAGAAACTTTGGACTCTGTCTTGACAATCCCATAAAAGATCATGCCTTCATCCTTAAGCCTTATCTGTAAAGTACAAGGTCAGACCGCATGTGTCGATCTCTTCGCTCATCGTACCTCTTATATTCAAATAGATTATCGCGCTTCCAAAAGAAAGGTAAGCTTCTGCACTCCTATAAAATAACGCTTTCAAACTTGAGCATCAAAATTCTTGCGTAGAAAAAAATCTCTCGTAACTTTTCAAGTCCCAAATTTCAACACGTTCGAGTAGCATGTTTGGGAATTCAAGCAATAACACCCACAAAATTGATAAGTTCTCGTAGTTATGATAGAAAGCTAAATTGATCAGAAAATTTGACATAAAAAACTCGTTAGCATAGAAATATAAATTATGGAATAAATTAATAATAAATCCATTAAATTGAAATAGCAAGATATAAGTAACAAAAATTTTGAGCTAATCACTTTGTCACAAAAGAACTACAACATAACCTTTTTTTTCTAAAACTCTCTAAAGCTCTCTCACTTTTTAGTTTTCTAAACACTAAAGTTCTCACCTATTAAGATTAAGTACAAATTAATGTATTTATATTAAAATTACTCCTAATTCTAATAAAATTATAGTTGAATAAAGCTATTCGAACTCTAAAACTCAGCTTTGATGAATGTTTCTATCTCATATAACTTCTATCTCTTCAAATTTATCTTCAAATCTTTAAAAGATAAGGTTTATAACATACACCTTCACTTACATGGTTGTGTACACTGACCATATCTAACCTTTAATCTTCAAAACTTAACGTAACGGAGATACACGGTCACAAGAAATTACACGGTCATTTTACACCATCTTGTACACCTACACGACCATGTTTGGGACATCACCTTTTAACTTCTATATGGTTATAGAAGCTTACATGGTCATGTACACATTCATTTCCACCATTACACATGAGTGCATAACTCCTAAACATAGGTATTTTATCTAACAACATCTTTTAATTTTCCAGTTTTTCTTTAATTCACTTGAACTTCATTTCTTTTGATCCAATGAGACATCCAAGACTTATGGAGTCTAGATTTAAGCCCTGTTTGGTAATCAATGGATTGCATTAGCTTTTAATGGATTTTGTTAACAATTAGCTAACAACGGATTAATATAGCTGATTTAATTAGCAGATAATATTAACTGTTTATTTAAAGATGTTTAGTAAAATTAACTATTTATGTGTAAAATGACTTATGAGGAAATGACCCAAAAAAATTATAAAGACACGAGTATAATATAATATTTTTTTAAATATTCTCATAAGAATTTAAATAAAGCAAAAGAAGTCAACGCCATCATTTAAAGCAACAAATTAAAAAAATTTGAGTATGCGAGGGACTTGGGAGAGGATAAACTTACTATATCTATCTCTATCTCTTTTTCTCTCCTCTTATCTCTTTGCGTCATACCACCAATAATAAAAGATGACAACTTGAGTAATTTGTAATAACTTTTAGGCACAATCGTCTTTTCTTCTGTTAATTTCTCAGTCGTTGAAGCAAATTACTTCTTATAGGAGCATTTTCAAAAATAGTAGATTGGATTCAATTCGTCAACCCAATCAGCTAATTACCAAACATGATTATCAGCGGTTTGACATGGTCAAACAACCAAATATCTCTCAATCCGTCAAAAAATAGTTGATCAACCATTTACCAAACAAAACCTTAGTAGAATTAGTAAAGTGAACATATATAAAATGAGGCTGAACAATATAAAAAGTATACAAAATGATAAGAGAATGATCAAAACTAGTGGGAATCTAAGATCTAAAAAATAAAGAAGAAGAGCACAGTCATCATTTGGTATGATATGTAAGAATTAGAGTAAAAAGTCGTATCATTATACCAATGCAATAAGTAGTAATATAGGTGAACAAGGAATCTAGTGTGAGGAACCCCAAAATTATAGAAATGCCACTATAAAAGGCTTAAATCGTCAGTCAACTCTCCATTACTCCGTCATAGGTGACCAACTTATGTACGTAACAACATATTACATACTTTGTAGGCCAATGACATAAAGATAGAGTGCTCCTCTCTCACCTTCAAACATATCTTAAGCAGAATAGTATGACCCAAACTATGATGGTCTATTCACCTTACTATTACAATGGCTTGATAGACAATGGCTTACGAAACTCTACAAATCATGTAGTACATTATCGTGAGCTCATAGACTTGTATGGTTGAAAATTAGGACATGTTCTCTTAATTTGTTTCAGTAAAAGAAAAAAAAATAGATTTCAAAAATCTTTTTAATTTTATATTATGATTAATTCATGAATATAATAAAATATGAATTATAAACCGTACCTTTATATGGAACTTGATTTCTTTTTTCTGTAACTTTCTTTAAATCCATAAATTACCATATTGTTCAAGTGTTCAATCTTTTAAAATATTCATATGAAAAGTTTAAAAAGATTCTAAAATTGGTATAAAGAAGAATATATCAAAAGTGCCAACGCTTATAAAGTATATGCATATTTATAATAGGAAATAGACTTTTTAGTATTTTAATTGAATTATAATTAAAATTCTAAATAAAGTTTAATTATAGTTAAAATAATATTGATTAAATATCAATTAGGTTCAAATAAGATCTAATATTTAAGATTGGTCCTTATTTATCAAATATTTTATATTTGGGATTAAAGTTTTTTCAGATTTTATAATCAAGTTCAACTTAGTTAAATTATATATTTTTCTCTTAAATTGTTCTTCGTGGTTAATCCATTAAGTTTTTAAGTATGTTGAAAATGAGTATAAAACTACAATCCAAAATTGCATTAGAATTAGATAAATTAAATCTTTTAATTTATCTTTAATTATCTAATTGAATCATTCATATTCATAGATTAAGATTGATACACAAAGTATCCAGATTACCCAAATATTGAGAATGTTAAAATAGTTTTAATTAACTTTTTCATGTATGCCTTTTCTTATAATTTATTTTTTATCAAATAATATTTTGATTAAATGTAAAGTATGAAATTAATGTATATAATATTTGAGTTCAATCATATTAGTTCTCCATTAATAATTAATTATTTTAATGTCAATTTGAAAAATATTATTTTATAAGTGTTATTCAATCTCAGATAAGAATTTTTTCAAATTAATAGTAATTGAGAATACTAAAATATTTCCCTAGTTATGTTAGGGTGATTAATTCTATTGACTTGCTAACTACCTTTATATAATTTATACAATATCAAATGACTACAAATCGGGCTACCCTTGACTAGGATGAGTTCTAAGTAATATCAAAACATAACAATCTATATGTGAAATAATTTAGAGATCTCAATTCAAATGATCATTTATACAATCATCACATTGAAAATTTCTATAAATATACATGTTATGTCCATATGAAATTCTTATGTTGGTTTAGTTAAGTGAACTTGTACTCTAATAAATAATTAGGTATTTGTTTAAGTATCTCTATATTTTAGTTTATGAGATCATCTACTTTCTTTATAAGGAAGAAATATAGTGTATGTTAATCCTTTTACTAATGATAATTGGAATTAACTCTTTTGCTTTGGATATATTTTGATGCTTAAATAGAAAAATTAATGTTTGTTTTGTTTTAAGGATGAA
Source organism: Erythroxylum havanense (assembly GCA_024752395.1). NCBI lineage: Eukaryota > Viridiplantae > Streptophyta > Magnoliopsida > Malpighiales > Erythroxylaceae > Erythroxylum > Erythroxylum havanense. Next base: position 11,677,424 of record JANTNU010000004.1, read on the forward strand.
AAGTGGAGATTGTATCAAATTGGAGCATTATTGGTGAAAATCACAAATTTTGAAAAAACTGGACAGATTATTGCAGTGGGTAAGGTGAGATCACACCTAATGTTAGATTCACTTGAAGAGTTGGAGTTTAATTAGGAAACTTCTTTCCATCCCTATTATGTAGGGGTTTGGATTTGTTTTAGATAAGAATCTTTGTAAGATATGATTAGACTAGATATAGAGTAGGAAACCAATATAAAGAGACATCTTTTACCTCTCTTAACTTTAATCAATCGTTTATTTAGTAGTTTTCTCTCAATCTTTCATCTTTCTTCTATCTTTGGTGTTGAAACTTAAGCCATGTGTGGTAAACTCATTTTATTCTAAATCAAGGGATTCAAAACTCTAGTTGTAACCTTGTTGGATTTAAACTTTTATTCATATTTTAATGCAAATATTCTTATTTTGAGTTCTTGTATTTAATGAACAATTCATATTGATTAATCTGACAAATTAATTTAATGTTGATTATTCTATCACTATCTATGAACTCAATAATCCGTAATTGTCATGAAGGATTGTGACAAGTAGTAAGTAGGTTATTTATATATTTGCATATTTAACTTATGATAAACATGAAAACTAAGTTGAATAGTTGCATCTATCTCAGTTGTTTAAATTAGGGTTTAGTTTTTTTCACTCAATTTATTGCTAGCATTTAATTAATATAGAATGTTATCATATACAGTCAACTAATGGTAAGTTTTAGTTTTGATGTTGGATTTGAACCAACTAATTTAGAAAAATTTGAGACTTTTTACGACTATCTTAGTATGTTTTAGTCTAACTTCTTGAATTGTGAAAATTATTCTTTTTAAACTAATGGTCAATATTACAATTAGATGATATATTTCTCATAAATCAAAGTTAAGTGCTCTTGAATTTCTCTCTTTTATATTCATTTGATATATTTTGATTCCTTGTTAATTTCAATTAATTGGTTAACTAATCAAACCCCACTTTATTTTATTAATTGAAATTAAGAAGCTAGAGTTTAATTCTCTTGGGATTTAACCTAGTTCCATAACTACTACAAGAAGTTTGAGAGCTGGAATCAATTTCAAGGGCTTCAATAACCCAATCGATATCATATGAACCTTTTCTTATAAATTAGTTGATAAAATAAATATGCATAACATAAGGAATGCATTTTATTTATATCATAAATATACAACTAATTGGCATTATGGCATAATCCAGTACTATATAGGATTTCAAATGCCATAAAATGTAAGGCTTTTTTATCCACATTGGTGAAAGCCACATAGGATTGGTATCAAACTGTACTGCGGGTTGAAAATGTAATACCCTGTCTCCTAAATTGTTAAGGGTTAGAAGGTTTAGAAGATTAAGCTCATACATATTGCATTAAATAGAATAAGTTATATCACTAGTTGATTAATTTAGTGCATTAGGATACAAAAGTTGTTATTCTATGTACATACATAAGATTAGCATACACATACATAGATTATTATTTATAAATATGAGAAATAAGTGACAAATGTTTTATATGCACTTAATTGAAATATTCAGAGATGCTTGGATATGATTTTGATGAATTAGAATTAAATTAGAAATTGATGGATTTAAGTTAGTGATTTGGATTTAATTGTTAAAAATCGAAAGTTTGAGGAGTCAATGTATAAATTGGCTTAGTAGAATTCCTAAATGGTAAGATTGGAGACAAGTGACACTTTATATTTGTGACAAGTGGCCCTTTAAATTTGTGACAATTGCACTTTAGACTTGTGACGTGTGGAGTTTAGAATAGTGATATGTGTAGCCTTAGAAATGGTGACATATGTACCCCTATAATTGGTAACATGTGTAGCCTTACAAGTAGTGACAATTGAGCACAGAATATTGTTTTCAGATATGAACAGTCCAAAAATGGTTGGTGTGTAAATTTTAGACTATGGAACCAAATTAAATGATTTTTGATGTCATTAGAAAATTAAGACAATGAGGAACATATTTCTCTAGAAGGAAGTGCAAGCAAATTCCTTCAATTGCATGATTAGAAAAGGTGTTGATTTTCGGAAGGAGATAAGCATGATTTAAATTAATTTTAAGGTCTTAATATAGTATTTTTGTGGAATTAATTAACATGTTTATGGGAGTTAATTAGCGTGTTAATTTGAGTAAGACCATATGGTATGGGTTGATTGAATTATTGTATTAAGGTGGTAAGATTTCAAGAGGGACAAAATTGGCAAGCCACTTAAGCTATTTAAGTTGCAAGGCTTATATGTAAGGGCAAAGTGGTCATTGCTCACTCATTAATGGCATTATTGTAAATAGAAGTGTAGGTTGGCTTTTAAGGAAGGAGTATGCACGAAATTAGAAGGAAAGAACAAGAAAAGAGAGAAGAGAGGGAGAGAGTCGATGGAGAAAAGGAGAAAGAAGAAAGAAGAAAGAAGAAAGAAAATGCTAGGTTTCGATTTTTCTTGATTTCCAAGATGGATTTCGAAGTTGATTCAAGAAGAAAAAAGAAAAAGGAGGATGAGAGCTTCCTTTAGAGCCAAGAAACTCCTCATTTGGTGAAGGATCAAGGTAAGGGCATTTTTTATTTGTTGGATTTTTGAAAGGGTTTTGGTTTATATAGCTTAAGAATGGTATGGGTTTAAGTTTTCTAAGACCAATTTTGGAGATTATGTCTTATGGGTTGTTCAATTTGGATTCCTATTGATTTGGAAAATTTTTCATTGTGAAGGAAAGTAAGAGAGGCAAAAAGGAGCAAGAGTAGAGGCTTTTTGAACAAGTATTAAGCAAGGAATTAAGGTGAGTTTCATGTTTATAATTTGAGCAATGAGCTATAAATGTTTTCTTTTGAATCAAGAAAATAAAACGATTTCAATGGCTTCTTAAATGTTGCTTTTATTATTTGTGATTGATTTGAGAAATTTTTATAATTGTTGCATTCATTGCTTTTGAATGATTTGAGAAATTGCTATGTGAATTTGGTTGACGAGTTGTAAAATGATGATGGAAATGTGTTTGAAATATTACATGCTTATGAAAATTTCATTTTTTGGAAATGTGTCTTTGGGGAATCTGTTTTCAAGTTGTGAAATGCATGATTATGTGGCTTTGTGGGGGTTCCCTAAGTATGTCAAGTGCACTTGTCTAAAGGCTTCTCCCGCCTACCCGTTAGTGGCATGAAGCTCCTTCACGAACTCCCATAAGTTCACCGCTACGCAAAACCATTATGTAGGATTGCGATAGTACGTTCTGTTCACGACTACACAGGACCATTAGGAGAAATGTGTAGTACGTTCTGTTTTGGATCTACCCAAACCATTCCGATGTGCTTATGTGTATTTGTGACAAATTTGATTAATTCATTATGTTTGATGTTATGAATTGCTTAATAAGTTGTGATTTTGGAAAATATGTGTTACATGGATTTCAAAGTGAATTTTACAATGAAAATAAGTATTTTAATGGTTTTTGCTTATTTCTCGATTATAAGCTTGTTATTCACGAGCTTCCGAGCTTACCCCCATTTTCGTCCTATCTCTAGGTGTTGAGCAAGGGATCGAGTGAAAAAGGAGTCAAGGCATCTTTTCAATTATGCATATTTTGTATTGGAAGTTAGCTTATGTAAAACAAAGTTGAAATTGCATTTTGAGCAATTATCATTCAAGTATCTTGTGTAATTTGGGGATTTTTCGAAATGATGTACTTTGGCTTGGAAATGCCATTGATGTTTGTAAAACTCTTAATTTATGATGTAAATGAAATATGAGTTTGTGTATGGATGATTGCCAAATTGAAATGTGAATTTGTGTATGAATTAACTTTGAATATGAATTGTGTATGATGATGTGGGTGGAAATTAGTTATAAGTGAATGGGGCTATCCACTTGAGTTAAGGAATGACCTATTGTTATATATAAGTTAGGCACTATGGAAAAGAAATATAGAATGTTATGAATGATAAGTTGTGGTTAAATGTGAAGAGTAAAATAAATTGCAGTTGATGATTTGATGAATTCCAATTGGTTGCTGAATGGATATTAGTTAAGGAAGTGACGTTGAGAAGAGTTTCAAGCTTTTACAAGGATAAGATTTGTGTTCTGACTTCCATGGAAAATCTGGAATAATCTAGGTAGAATGAGCCAAAATTGCCTTCATGAAAGTTGTAATTCGTCTTTATAGCTTTCCAAGGCTATAAAGTATGCCATTTTTGGACAATTGAGCTGAAAGATATGATTTTTAGAAGTTATGTTACCGTTTAGGAGGACATTAATCAGACAGCTACTTTGAGATAGATTTTGACTCCTTAGAGGCCGGATTGGTTTTTAAGTCTTTCATGGAAGTTGTAGAGCTTCTTTTTAACTTTCCATTGATACCAAATTTGCAAATTTTAGAGTTCAGGGTCAAAAGATACGAATTTTGGAAGTTAGGTAGTTAGACGAAAAAAATCAAGAGGTCACACGCGTCGCTAGTACGACGCCGCGCACCCGCTCGCTCGTGAGGGCAACAAGTCATGAGGGAGACACCAGGCCTTCACGTGCTCGCGAGGGCGAGCGAGGTCGCAAGGGCAACACGACCCTTTTTCCCACCCTTGACCCGACCTCTTTCCACTCTTTTGCTTATAACTTTTTCATCCGCCCTCCGATTAACCTAATTTTTGAAGCTTTGGATACCTAAAGACATTCCTCTACCTCTCCATAAAATTTTGTAGGATTTGATATTAATTTGAAAAATATGGATTGAATCAAAGTGAAAGGATTGGTTAAAAAAGTCTTAATATGCTTCCGTATTGTGGTGATATCTCAACTTGTAGAAGTCAGATTGAGGTGATTCTTGTTTCAAAATAAACTAGGGACATGGAATTACATCTTATCTGAAGGAATCAATTTTTAATTTAGGACCTAAGACTTTTAAATTTTCAAATTTGTTCGGAAGTATGTGATTTGGGTATTTTTGTTGAGGTTTGACTTAGTGTGGAATTCCTCCCTTGTGGGATGCGCGTTCAGATGTCACTTAGGACATCGAGCACGTGACTCACAGGGGTGGGGCTCCAACATGTGTAGTATCAGAGCACCAGTATTAGGATCTTACATGGGCACATGTATATAAGTCACTCATATAAGCAATTGTTAAGAGTTTAAGCTGATAGAAATAGTAGGAAGAAGAAAGATTTGTCAGAAAGTAAGAACATAAAGAAAGTTTGTTGATACGTACTTGAATTGATATAGATGTGGAACTTTTTTCATGAAGTGACTGAAAGGAAAATGGAGACAAGTAGAAATGATGAGATTAAGGTGTACAAGTAGAAAATGAGGAAAATATAAATTGTTATGATCTTAAGAAGATGAAATCGAAACCTAAGTGGTTGCTTGATGAATCTGACAAAGAGTTATGATAATCCATAAGGATGTGTTAGTGGAGCTAAGATCAGAATTTTTACGATGATTATACATCTATAAGTTTGAATCAATGGCGAATATACATATGTAAGATGCAATGTGAAGGATAGTGGGAAGATGAGATGAATGATAGTGATATTTGTACAAGTCCAAGGAGGTTAAATTGATTGTTATTGTGAGTATCTATATGATGATCCATCATCATACACAAGTGAGTATATTAAGCATGTAGGTAATATATGTGTGGAGATGATAGAGGAAGAAATTTATAACTTATTGAATATTTGTTAGTCATAGTTCCTATAGATTAAAGTCTGAGGGGAACTAGAGTAACATATAAAGGTGCTCATAATGATCATGCGGAGATAGATTGAGATTTGTTAAAAATGTTACATTAAGGAATAAATTCGAAGTTCAAGAGAAGAATATTGTCTGGGATTAATGGAGACCAAAGTATCAAGCATGTAAAATATGAATTAGTAAGTGGACAAAATGGGATGAATTTGATGATGCCACCCAAGCATATGCGACAATAAGTATGTTTATTACTCAATTGAGTTTTGGGCGATTTGAACTTTATGACCTTGTGAGGATGATAGAAATTGGTCTTCTCGAGGTATTAAGAATAGCTGGTAATGTAATGATGATGATAGGTGATTGATCAAGATTGCATGAATAGTATAGATGATGGTAGCAAGAAACCTTCCTTCGAAGAAGAATAAGCAGATCAGATAGTTTATATTAAGGATGATCAATGGAAGAACTGATCAGGAAGGAATATGTAATGATTCAAAAGTGAGTACACTCCCTAACAGAGACTTAAGCAGAAAGGTAGAATATGTTACTGAAAAAGTATGTATTTTGTTTGATGTAAAGGATCATATGAGTGGATTCCTGAATTTGAGTTGACACGAATTGCTAATATGAGGAGTATATAGGTTCACGTTATATTATGTGAAACTATGTTTGGGAGATACAAATCTGACTTGATGAATGTATTAAAATCACAAGAAGTTAAGTCTGTAAATAAATTACAATGTATGGAGAAATTAGTATGAATGAGCAAACATGGGAATAAGTCCAAGTGAGATCTGAGGAAATTAAAGGAATGGAGAAAATCATTCAAGGAAGGAAGTCAATTGGGAAATTGAAAAGAAAGTGAGGCAATGTACCTCATTAAGTAATCAGTTATTTAAGGAATCATGAGGGCTAATCAGGAGGCACATAGAATTTGATAAAAATTGCTTGAGTTAACAAATGCCTGATAGCACTATGGTATTGGAGACTAAAGTGGTCCAAGATTTGATGATGTATTAAAAGTATTCGAAGAATTGAGAAAAATAGTTTGAATATATGAAGAAGAATGTGTAAAGCGTATGAGTAATGTAAGTAAAGAGAATTTTAAAAAAACTGTGCTAATGTAAATTATATCATATAGCTTTGGAGATTTTTATAGTATGCATTGATGTTGTATAAGACATTTGGCTAAAATCCAATGCAGCGTAACAAAGTGATTCCATATGTATGGAGACAACTAAAGTTCTATGAGTTGATTATTTGATACATGATTTAGAACTGCTACATTGATGATTGTTTTGAAAGTGTGGGAACAGTATATGTACAGGAACATCTTAGATATACATATACAAGTACAGATCATAAAAGTTTGAGGCAATCACTGAAGTGGGAGAATAAATTATGAGACTTAGGAGATTGATATAAATACCGAAAGGCTATGATTGTTCAAGTGAGAAATTCCAAGTAAAGCTAAGTGTTATATCAGATACCTTAAGTAGAAATTTGATATTAAGGCTATCATAACTAATGCAAAAAGAAGCATAGAATAGGGGGTTTGGTTTATCCCAAATTAAGGATGAAGAGGTTGTGAATCTTATTAAAAGATTGAAAATAGATCTGAATTTCACGTTCGAATAAGAAGAATGATACATCGTGAGTGAAATAAGAAGTATGCAAAATCAATAAAGATGCTTGAGCAAAAGGATTGCTATAAAAGTGCAAATGGTAACATAAGCTGTGCATATTAGTAAGAATGCATCGAAAGATCTTTTAGTGACTAAAAATGCCAAAGTAAGCAAGTGGATGTTTGAATTGGTGGTCTTAACTATCAAGAATATGCTTAAGGCATACAGTTTGAAGTTCATAGGGCTATGAGATCTAAGTATAGTTCTATTTGACTTTAAGTACAACAATCACTGTCCTATTGATTTCTTCTCGAATACTGTATGAGGAGTTAGATGATAGAAAAAGGTCATCACTGTTGTATTATGATGAGTAAGGCCTACAAGTTATTGAAGGCCATAATTGGAGATGTTATTTTGACAGGTAAATTTGATCAATGCTAGAAATTAAGTTATTCAAGAGAGATGAATGAATTAGATGGGTTAACACCAAGGGTATGAAATACAGTCAGAGAGAGACATAAAAGTTAAGCATACTGACACTATAGAGATGTAAACTAAGAAGTGAAAGATGAATTGTTCCTAAAAATATCATGTTCTCAAAGTGTGTTAGATTGAATGCAAGATGTACTCAAGTTAGGATAAAGAAGCAACTTAGCTTAAATTGTATTGGTCCCTATAAAGTTATTAAGAATCGGACCATTGACTCATGAGTTATTCATTTATTTGATCACTCAGGTGAGAATTTCGAGGACGAAATTCTTAAAGGGGGAGAATTGTTGGACCGCGAACCTTTCTATTAAATGAGAAATTGTTGGTGATTATTCATGTGTAGAAAAAAGGAAAATTTTTGAACTTGAAATGAAATAGAACAGATGGTTTAGACACAAGATGGGTTATATGTGATATGTTGGAAGTTAAAAGCTGGAAAATGTATATGTTCATTTAGTATGCTTCGGTGTTTTAGCTATAACTTTTCCTCTAGTTATCCAAATGAGATGATTTTTAATTTGGATTAAACTAGAGAGATAAGGCTACAAATTGTCTAATGAAATTGAGTTTTGGTTCGGTCTCTAGGAATATTGATTTTTGGATGGAAATTGAGCACATAATATTATTTTGGGATATAAACAGCCTGAAAATGGTTGGTGCGTAAATTTTAGACTATGGAACCAAATTAAATGATTTTGATGTCATTAGAAAATTAAGACAATGAGGAACATATTTCTCTAGAAGGAAGTGCAAGCAAATTCCTTCAATTGCATGATTAAAAAAGGTGTTGATTTTCGGAAGGAGTTAAGCATGATTTAAATAAATTTTGAGGTCTTAATAGAGTATTTTTAAGGAATTAATTAGCATGTTCATGGGAGTTAATTAGCATGTTAATTTGAGTAATACCATATGGTATAGGCTAATTGAATTATTGTATTAAGGTGGTAAGATTTCATGAGGGGCAAAATTGGCAAGCCACTTAAGCCATTTAAGTTGCAAGGCTTATATGTAAGGGCAAAGTGGTCATTGCTCCCTCATTAATGGCATTATTGTAAATAGAAATGTAGGTTGGCTTTTAAGGAAAGAGCATGCACGAAATTAGAAGGAAAGAACAAGAAAAGAGAGAAGAGAGGGAGAGAGTCGGTGGAGAAAAGGAGAAAGAAGAAAGAAAATGCTAGGTTTCGATTTTTCTTGATTTCCAAGATGGATTTCGAAGTTGATTCAAGAAGGAAAAAGAAAGAGGAGGATGAGAGCTTCCTTTAGAGCCAAGAAACTCCTCATTTGGTGAAGGATCAAGGTAAGGGTATTTTTGATTTGTTGGATTTTTGAAAGGGTTTTGGTTTATATAGCTTAAGAATGGTATGAGTTTAAGTTTTCTAAGACCAATTTTGGTGATTATGTCTTATGGTTTGTTCAATTTGGATTCCTATTGATTTGGAAATTTTTCCATTGTGAAGGAAAGTAAGAGAGGCAAAAAAGAGCAAGAGTAAAGGCTTTTTGAACAAGTATTAAGCAAGGAATTGAGGTGGGTTTCATGTTTGTAATTTGAGCAATGAGCCATAAATGTTTTCTTTTAAATCAAGAAAATAAAATGATTCCAATGGCTTCTTAAATGTTGCTTTTATTATTTGTGATTGATTTGAGAAATTGCTATAGTTGTTGCATTCATTGCTTTTGAATGATTTGAGAAATTGCTATATGAATTTGGTTGACGAGTTGTAAAATGATGATGGAAATGTGTTTGAAATATTACATGCTTATGAAAATTTCGTTTTCTAGAAATGTGTCTTTGGGCAATCCATTTTCAAGTTGTGAAATGCATGATTATGTGGGTTTGTGGGGGTCCCCTAAGTATGTCAAGTGCACTTGTCTAAAGACTTCTCCAGCTCGCCCGTTAGTGGCATGAAGCTCCTTCACAAACTCCCATAAGTTCACGGCTATGTAAAACCATTATGTGGGATTGCGATAGTACGTTCTGTTCACGGCTACACAAGACCCTTAGGAGAAATATGTAGTACATTCTGTTTTGGATCCACCCAGACCATTCCGATGTGCTTATGTGTATTTGTGACAAATTTGATTAATTCATTATGTTTGATGTTCTGAATTGCTTGATAAGTTGTGATTTTGGAAAATATTTGTTACATGGATTTCAAAGTGAATTTTACAATGGAAATAAGTATTTCAACGGTTTTTGCTTATTTCTCGATTATAAGCTTGTTACCTATGAGCTTCCGAGCTCACCCCCATTTTCGTCCCATCTCTAGGTGTTGAGCAAGGGACTGAGTGAAAAAGGAGTTAAGGCATCTTTTCAATTATGCATATTTTGTATTGGAAGTTAGTTTATGTAAAACAAAGTTGAAATTGCATTTTGAGCAATTATCAATCAAGTATCTTGTGTAATTTGGGGATTTTGCGAAATGATGTACTTTGGCTTGGAAATTCCATTGATGTTTGTAAAACTCTTAATTTATGATGTAAATAAAATATGAGTTTGTGTATGGATGATTGCCAAATTGAAATGTGAATTTGTGTATGAATTAACTTTGAATATGAATTGTGTATGATGATGTGGGTGGAAATTAGTTATAAGTGAATAGGGCTATCCATTTGAGTTAAGGAATGACCTATTGTTATATATAAGTGAGGCACTATGGAAATGAAAGATAGAAATGTTATGAATGATGAGTTGTAGTTAAATGTGAAGAGTAAAATAAATTGAATTTGATGATTTGATGAATTCCAATTGGTTGTTGAATGGAAATTAGTTAAGGATTGAAGTTGAGATGAGTTTCAAACTTTCAAAAGCATAAGATTTGTGTTCTGAATTCCATGAAAAATCTAGAATAATTTAGGTAGAATGCACCAAAATTGCCTTCATGAAAGTTGTAGTTCGTCTTTATAGCTTTCCAAGGCTATAAAGTATGCCATTTTTGGACAATGAAGCTGAAAGATATGATTTTTAGAAGTTATGTTATTGTTTAGGAGGACATTAATCAGACAACCACTTTGAGGTAGATTTTGAATCCTTTAGAGACCGAATTGGTTTTTAAGTCCTTCCTAGAAGTTGTAGAGTTTTGTTTTAGTTTTCCATTGATACCAAATTAGCAAATTTTGAAGTTCTGGGTCAAAAGATACGAATTTTGGAAGTTAGGTAGTCGAAGGAAAAAAAACAGGAGGTCGCACGCGTCACGAATGCGACGCCGCGCACCTGTGCCCTTGTGAGGGCGACGCCGCATCTTCATAAGCACTCGTGAGGAAGACCGCATCGCGGGGTGATAGAGTGTCGTTCGCGACCTAGTATCGAGGGCGACACGACCCTTTTTCCCACCCTTGACCCGACCTCTTTCCACTCTTTTGCTTGTAACTTTTTCATCCGATCTCCTATACATTCCTATACCTATAACTTTTTGAAGCGTTGGATTCTTAAGACATTCCTATACCTCTCCATAAAATTTTGTGGGTTTTGATATTGATTTGAAAAAGATGGATTGAATCAAATTGAAAGGATCGACTAAAAAAGTCTGAACATGCTTCCGTATTGTGGTGATATCTCGTCCTGTAGAGGTCCGATTGAGGTGATTCATGTTTCAAAATAAACTAGGGACATGGAATTACATCTTATTTGAAGGAATCAATTTTCAATTTAGGACCCAAGACTTTTAAATTTTCAAATCTGTTCGGAAGTATGTGATTTGGGTATTTTTGTTGAGGTTTGGCTTGATATGGAATTCCTCCCTTGTGGATGCGAATCCAGATTTCACGTAGGACGTCGGGCACGTGACTCGTAGGGGTGGGTTTCCAACATGAATTATCTCAAGAATTGCACAGGAAGGATCACGATGCAATTTCTTTGATTAAATTTTCCAAACAACGACTATAAATGATGAGGGATGATAGGTGACAGTCCTTATTTGATGAAACATCTTTATTTTGTGAGAACCATGATATTGCAATTCCAAATATGGATGAAAATTACATCGGGGAAGGTCAAGGTAAAATGCGCAAAAATGACGAATTTGCATCATTATCAAGTGAAATTATTTTACACTGTAATTGATATGCAACTTCAAGAGCTCAACAATCGCTTCAATGAGAAAATATCAAGTTGCTTATTTGTGTGGCATACTTGAATCCAAATAACTCTTTTTATGCTTTTAATAAGCAAAAATTGATTTAACTTGCGGAATGTTATCCCTATGATTTCTTTAAAGTAGAGCTTATTACTATTGGTGATCAACTTGACAATTATATTGTTCATATGTAATCTGATGATCAATTTTCAATATTAAATAGGATTAGTGATCTTACCAAGAAGCTAGTTAAAACAAAAAAGGATGTTGTGTACCCTTTGTTGTTTTTACTTATGAGATTAGCCTTGATTTTGCCTACTACTATTGCATCGGTGGAAAGAGTATTTTTTGCAATGAAGATAGTGAAAAATTACTTACGCAATCGGATGAGAGATTCTTGGATGAATGACTGTTTGATTACATATATTGAGAAAGATATCTTCAATAGTATTGACAATGAGAAAAGTTTACAGAAATATCAAAAAATGAGGACTCGTAGGGAACAATTGTAATAGATTATATACTTATATGTAAGAAGTTCAAGATAATGATGTAATTTTTTATTTATCAAATGTACAAATATTTGTATTTTTTATGTAATATAAGAGTGCTTTAAATATTTACCCTCACTTAAAAAAATTTGTAGATCTGTCCCTGTCTGTATTACTCATAGTAATTCTCTATACGAGCACTTGCCAACATATCGCACAAACGATATCTTCTATATTTGAACATATTTCCTGTGGGCAAACTGGAATATGTTGTACGTGCCATTCAATTCCAAACTTCGAAGCAATCATGTCAGATAATTTATGTAAAAAGACAAATAGTATGCTAATACGACGATATGTTCTATCTCTTATATTGCTGCGGACGTAAATTAGTCGACTTAAGTTATTTAGTTTTAAGAGATTCATAATTTGCTTGCAATATTATTAACTTTAAAATGGTAAAGCTAATGCTAGATTTTAGAGAAGAGACTTTAGGGCCCCGTTTGATTGACGGGAAAGTAATATGAATTTAGAATATGATTCCTCGTAAAATAAATCTATGAAAAGTAAAAATATTCACATGCTTGAATACTTATAAGAATTCTAATAGAAAAGTTTAGTAGATTTTTATTATAGTGTTTGGTATGTAACAGTATTTTATGGAATGTAACTTAATTTTGACTTATGTTTCTAATTATATCCTTATAAACCGAATAAAAATTAAAATTGTTAAATAAAGAAAAATATAAATATGAAGATTGTCAATTGAAACTTCTGAGCAAAAATATTAAAAATCTTTCTTACAGAAGAACAATAAGAATAGTTTAAGATAATATTATAAATACCGGTACGTATTGTACCGGACCAAAATTGGTGCGAAATAAAGGGTGGGTCGTACCGGGTTTAACTACAAATCGGTATTGGCCTGTTTGGATAGTAGTAGCCAGTATTCAAAGTACCAGGCAAATACCGACAGATATTGAAAATTTTTAAAAATAGGGAGACTTTTTTACAAAATTTTCAATTTTTTTCAATTTTTTTTAAATTTCACTCCCTACCTCTTATCTCTCATTCCCCTTAAAGTTTTTTAATTAGTTATTTTTATTTATTTCAACTTTTATAATTATTATGACTTTTTAATTTTTGTTTTTAAAATAACAATAAATATTTTTATTTCTAATAATAATAACAAATTAAACAAAACTTAAAAATAAATTGTTTTTATTTAAATTTATTTTAATATTTTATATAATATTTATCTAAAAAGTATTAATAAAAATGTTTTTAAAATAAATAATTTAAAAATTATTATTTATAAACTAATATTTATTTTAATATAAAAATACACTAACCAATTTAATCATTCCTTCTTTCTCAATTCTACAACAACTTTTTTATAAAACCTTACTTCCTCTTTAACCAATGTTATAAATACCGTACCAGGCTTTGTATTAGATTAATTTAATAATTAAAAATATATAAAATAAATATTGGTTTATAAATAATAATGTTTAAATTATTTATTTTTAAAAATAAAATATTTTATTAATACTTTATTAATAAATTTATATAAAATATTAAAATAAATTTAAATAAAATAATTTATTTTTAAGTTTTATTTAATTTATAATTATTATTAGTAATAAAAATATTTATTATTATTTTAAAAACAAAAATGAAAAATTCACAATAATTATAAAAGTTGTAATAAATAAAATAGCTAATTAAAAAACTTTGAAAAAAGGGGAGGGTGGAAAATTTTAAAAATTTTGCAAAAAAGTCCCCTCTATTTTTTAAAATTTTCGATATCAACCGGTATTTGGTCGATATTTTGAGTACCGACCGATACTATTTAAAACAAGCCAGTACCAACCTGTATTTAAACTCGATATGACCCACCCTTTATTTCATACCAGTTTTGGTCCGGTACTTACCGGTATTCATAATATCGTCTTCAACTATTCTTATTGTCCTCCCGTTAGTAGGATTTTGAATATTTTTGCTCAGAAGTTTCAATCGACAATCTTCATATTCATATTTTTCCTTATTTAATGATTTTAATTTTTATTCGATTTGTAGAGATATAATTAGAAATACAAGTCAAAATTAAGTTACATTCGATGAAATACTGTTGCATACCAAATACTACAATAAGAATCCACCCAACTTTCCTATTAGAATTTTTATAAATATCTAAATACATAAATATCTTTACCTTCCATATTTTTATTTTTCAAGGAATCATATTCCAAATTCACTTTACTTTCCCACCAATCAAATAGGGGTTGAAGAGGAAGTAAAGTTTTATAAAAGAGTTGGCGTAGAGTTGAGAGAGAAGGAATGATTAAATTGGCTAGCGTATTTTTAGATTAAATTCCCGAAGAAAGTAATCTAAAAACTCAAAAGGTGTTGAGATTTAGAATTCAAGTAAAATGTTACCACTTTTTCAAAATTGGGAAAATTTTTAACTTTCCTGTATATTAAAAAAATGAACATGATCATATAAATTTTTTAAAAGAAATTTCTTCCGCAAACAAGAATTTATGCCAACTAAACAAGGCCAAGATAAATTTAGAGACTTTGGTTGTGTTTGGTAAAGAGCTTATCAGCTCTTTTTTAGCTGGTCAACTCATTTTAGCTAGTTGACCAACTAAAAAATATCCAAAAATTTGTTTGGTAAATAGCTGATTGGGTTGGCTGATTCAACCTAATCAGCTATTTTTCAGCCAGCTCCAAATAGGAGCGTTTCACAACAAGCTGATTTTAATTTTCAGTTGAATCTCGAAAATGCCCAAATGCCTTAGCCTCGCGTCTCACTTCTCATTTCTCACCGCTAACCCAGCTGAATCTTCTCCTTTCGTTCCTTTCTTCTCCTTCTTTCGTTCGTTTCTTCTTATTTTCTCACCGTTCACCCACAAGCCTAGAGCATGAAACCCAGAAGAAGCATCAAAGAGGAATAATCTGAAATAAAAAAGGACAGAAAAACGCAAGAAAAGACACAACATAACCCAATTTATAATGAACTGTTTTAGAGAGAGACGCGGTACCAGGAACAAGAAATAATCTTTCTCCTCCAGCTAGATCAACCTGAAAGAATAAGAAGAAACACGTTTGATAGCAGACAAGAGGCGGCAGTGTTTTGAGTTAGAGAGCGAACAAAACAAGATTAATGGCAGGAAAAAGGCAGCAGCCTTTAATAACAATTATTATTATTATGATAAAATTAATCATACTAATAATATAAATAATAATTAGGGTCATATTATACTAGTAACAATTATTATTATTACTATTATTATTATTATTATACAGGTAATAATAATAAAGAATTATTATTATTATATTATGTTTTATGTTTTTTATTAGAGTTATAAACTTAATTTTTGTAGAATTAAATATATAAAA
>JANTNU010000004.1:11731246-11742548 GCA_024752395.1 Erythroxylum havanense
CAGAGTAATATGTAGGAGAATAGAAGAGAAATAAATAAACAGAGGTCAACAAAGAGGATTCAAACATCTATATGAAACACAAGTTAGAAGAGAATGAAAGGAGCTGAGCAGGATCAACCATTACAACAGTAACTTGTGAGGAGCCGCCGAGAGATAAACAGTACCGTTAGTGTTTGTCCTTGATCTTGAATTTACTGCATATATATTTTAGATCTTATTTTGACTGCGTTAATTTTAATTCACAGATAAGAATTCAACTGTAGTCTCCTCATTTTCTCCCACAAAGATCTAAGGGATTAGACTTTTTAACACTGGATCATAAGACCTTTACATCATAAGTATATTGCAAGCATCTTTTACTACAATGTTCCTTATTTAAAAGTTTTGGGCCAGCTCTTCTCTTGGCTAATCATAAAACGGTATAAACCAATACAAATTTAGTGGGTAAGGAGCCAATCGGATGATATAGCTTTTGAGCGAATCCCTTCTAGTTACCAGCTTCAAGCATCGGCCACTTTAGTGTAAATAACAGAGGCATAATTGGCTATTGTTGATTCAGGAGACTGTCGTAGCCGTCCAATTACAGAAAACAACTCCGATGAACGAAGGAAGTATCTGCACGGAGCATGCGCAGACATCTTTGCCAGTGAAAACAGAGATATCTTCAGTGGCGATTCATTTACATTATGTTTCTTACTGGGGCTCAGGGCTATAGCCGAACAATCTGCAACCAACTTCAATAAAGCCTGGAAGGAAAAGACAATAAAGTCGGAAAATGAAGTTGCTCAAATTTTTCTTATGCAATTTATGACAGCTTTGTAGAATCTGAAGATTGATCCTGTATGTCAACAAACCTGCATAGCTCCTTTAGAGACAATATCATCACATAGCTTATTTGAGTTGCGAACGAGATTACTTAGTGCACCAGCAGCATTTGCTTTAGTCTTATCTTCCTCTGTCGAGAGAAGCAGATTTGCAAGATAAGGGATGGATCTTCGGAGTTCATCGTATAATGAATCATTATGATAGGCCGCATTTCCGATCTACAGAGAGAGGGAGGAGACAAAGAGCACATGAAGATATCAGATTTTCCAGAAAACCTTGTATTAAAATGTTGTTAATATTTCCATAGAGTACCAACTATTCTAGACACAATGAAATTGTCGTCAACAAGAAGAGACTTACAGCAAAACATGCAAATTTTCTTGTGCGTTTGTCTGGATCAGAACATCGATCAATCAGAAGACCAATTATGTGATGCCTTGCCTGGAAGGCAAATGCTCTAAGTTATTCTGGCCTTGATGAAAATTTAATTAAATTTTAACTACACTTTTTAAGTACAAAAGTTAATAGAATAAACAGAATAAATTAGCAAGATTAGGAATCCGCAGGGCAACCTTATTCCTTCGGACTTACAAGAGAGTCATAAAAGTAGGAACTGTGCCGACACATGTTTCCCAGAGCACTGCATGTCTTAGCGCGTACATTTGGATCCTCGTGGGTCAGAAATTCTTTCAAGAACTCCAGCAAAGAAGCTCCATTGATGTGGTCATAGAAACCCTGCAAATCCACAGACCAAAGAGATTCTTAAGACAGGAAAATCTCACATCAAAGATTAAGCAGACTCAAAATCTATATCAGGATAATTTCTCAAAACAAACTTATTTGGTGGGAGCAACTCATGATCTGACATAACGATGTCAAAATCAAGACATCCCCATAATTAAGTGGCTAGTTGGGATTGGGAAAGTGCTTATCACTGTAAGTTACTAAATGCTGATAGAAACATATTGGCTCATTCTTTGCTTCTTTCTCCAAGATTCATCTGCAGTTTGACTCAGCTGCGATTCGCAGAAACGTCATGAGACCTCCAACTCTGAGGCTAGTTCAGTTAACTGACATTAACAGGTCAAAATTTTTAAAAAGTCTACTGTTTTTTAACATATAACTTCTGTAAAGTCTCGTAAGGGCACATCCAACATCACAAGGAACAAGGGAGATATCAAACAAAGGAATATGCAAAATGACTGAAAAGATTAAATTGGAGTAACCTTTCTGCGTGTCCTTACAAAACATTAGGTAACCATTTACATAAACTATTAGAAACCAAATGTGACTGAGGCAGGTTTGAAAACAAACTCAATTATCCCGCTCACTTTAGAAGAGTCAAGGAGCCGCATACAACAAACTAAAATAACAAACCACATGACAGGAAATAGTATGCAAGAGAGAAAAGCAAGATAAAGAAAAACTGACCTTATCCATTCTAGCTAGATCAGAGACTATCATCAGAACATCAAGTACAACCTCTCTTGGACTTGAAACATCAAGTAATCTCCTCAATCTGTTTGGCTCAAGCAAGCCTTTGCTCACAAGTTGAATTGCCAGAGGGCGATGGCCTGACATTTTGGCAAGAAAAGCTACTGGCCTTCCAAGATCTTTCAATTCCATATGCTCCAAGCTTCGCAGTATAGCACCCGGCACTCCAACCTGAAAAAGTTTTGAAGCATTAGAATAGGACACAGTGAAAATTTGTTAGAACCTTCTGAAACTTCCCAATAATCCCACTACAATTGCTACCCCAACCATGATGGTCAGTGTTCCCAGTTAAATTGACAGACACCAACATGAAACAAAACATTGTGTGAAATCACCCTCCTATTTAACCTAACAGAAACGACAAGGAAAAATGTAAACCTCAAGAAATATTTTTAAATATTTTCCCATGTCTTCCTCAATCGCTCTTACAATGTCCCTATCTTCCAGGCATATTTTGCCACCAGTTGATTCCATGTTGAGAAGGAACCCACTGTTCACAGAAGCTGTGGCAGACGGTAGTCGTGGAAGATTCTGTACAGCAACAAAAGGAAAGGCCAACAGGATAATTACTACATTGATTATATCTCTGACTCCATCTTTCCCTCCACCTAGGCCAGTCCAGTTATTTACATGCTTGAGATGCTCATCAGATATCAAATCTGTGATAAGCTTTATGATTTCAGTTTTCACTAAAATCTGACGGAAAACCTCAGCTCCACCTGCAAGGCAATGACAGATTGAAGATACTGTCCAGACAACACCAATAGGAGACAAACCCACCAGATTTTTAGAGTTATCATCTACTCGAGATAATGTTTTTGAATGGTTGTTGGCCAATAAACTAATAAGAAGCATAGGAGTATCACTTGCACATAACTGTTGTACAGCTAATGATCCTCCCCGTTTCAGTCTAGATTCTAACAAGCCAATACATCCATCCCTGAGGCCGTGCCAATCAGATAGAACACCATTAGCATCAACTTCATTTTCAATACCTACTGAAATCTTGAGGTGTTCACATAGTGTGGCGGTTTGAGGAATCAAATTCAGTGCAATTTCTGTGATAGAAGACTCCACAGTAGTTCCACTTTCAAGAGACAGAATAGATGCGAAAGCCAGCATGGCTGATGCACAATGAGGCTCCAAAGAAGTTTTAACTCTCCCATCAGGAGAAAAGTGATGAGCAATGACAGAAAGTCGGGACATCTGCTTCTTTGGAGAGGTTGTTAACATAAACAAAGCAGAATTTCTTCCTGAGGACTTCAAGCGTTGAGCAATAGTTGCAAGGATAATGCATGAATGGGAAACCAGTGCAAAGGGATTAACTAGTTTGCCTTTCACGTTAACTATTTCACCTGATTGAGGATCTCTATTTGAAGATAAAGTACACATGGATAGTGTGGAGAATAACTCTGACAAAATGGTTCCATCCCCTCCACCACTGACAATAGTTGTAACCGGGAGAGAACTGGGCAAGCCACATAGAACACCAGGAATAATTGTACTATGCAGGCAGCATCGTGACAATAGCTGGAATATTTCAAGGAAATTGAGTAAGAACAAGATCCAATATATCAGAATCAACAAGATGAGATAAAAATCTATAATGGGAGACAGTTTAGATGATATAGTGCCTTCAATCATATTCAAGGGTAAAGATAATTTCATCAAAGACCGTAGAACAAAAAGTGTGTCCACCTGAATACAAGCAATGAGGACAACCTCCATACGTTGATGAAGACAATAGTAAACAGCCATCAGCACAGCTTCTGATCTTAGGAAAGCCTTTGTCACTGCATCAGTAATTCTTGCTGAATCTGGGACATGCAATGAATCATTTTCATGGTCCTGAATGTCAAGATGAAGTAAAGTAGGGCTTCGGAAGGCATTTAATGGATATGAACAGATATTTCCTTTTGTGAAACAAGTATCCACTGCATCAATTAGTAGCCATATAACCCTGCAAGCTTCACAAGCAGCACGCAGCATGTTTGAAGAGCCTGAAATAAGACTTAAGCCAGCTGCTTCCAAACAAAGACATAAATGTTCAACTAGTCCACATGTCTTAGCATGATCTAAGATTTTCTTGATCGTTTCATCCACTGCAGGACTAGAGACTGCCTCAGAACCTGAAGTCAAAGCAGTTGCTCTAATAGCCTGGGAGACCTTTGTTAAAATGACAGTAATGCAAGCACTGGACTCATACAGAACTCTGCCAGAAGCATCTTCCTTGTAAGTAACAACCTGTATTTTTTTTTAATTATGAAAAAAAGGAATCTATAAATTTTCCCTGGAATATAACCAAAAAATGGTGAATATGTTGTTATCAGAAATCAACAACATATAAGGTCATTACCTGGGAAAAAATTTCAGTCAGACCAACCCAGTGAATGAAATATGAAGCTGCAATGTCAGTTCCACTGTAGTCTAAAGACAGTTTCATTACGGAGAAGCTCTGCACAATAAAGAAACTTAACTGCTGTAACCCATCAAGAATCATTAAAATAAATCAAAGGTGACAACAGGTGCAGCAATGATGATTTAAGGTGCTCATTTACAAAATTCTGAAAGAGATTTGAGAAAATAAAAGTTATTGTTTTACATGATTTGTTGATAAGGTTCTGACAAGATTTGTGTACGGAAGGAAGAACAGCTGGACATTTTTTCTTTTTGGGTTTGTGAAGTGACTTGAACCTAAGTCTATGAGAAGGGGACTAGTAGCATGGAACTATAAGATTTACTTGCATGTCTTCAAATTTAAATGAAAGTAAATTTCTGGAAATAATAACATGAAAATTGTAGGCCAATAGGCTGAAGTGATGTGTGCAGCCAAGATTAAATCAAAAGAAAGAAAGAAAATTTACAAGCCTTAAGCTGCTTTCACAGAAAAAGATAAAAGACGTAGACATAGCAGTTAATCAATAGCAAGCAAATTTATGTTTATAGTGAAACTAAGAATTGATATATACCTTCACTAGCAAGTCGTTGAACTTTGAGGATTTTAAGCGAAGTGTAATGGCACTGAAATCAAGAACTTCACATAATATCTCATCAAACAGCTCACAAGCTTGTATTATGCCAGATGTAGCTAAGTTTGAAAGAATTCTTAGAGACTGGCTTGAAGTAATAACAGCTTGTTCCCTGTATAAATTTTAAAGACATTTAGGTTAGTATTCTAACCACAAAGCAATATGCAGAATCTGGAGCTAGAGTAAAGTAGAATGAGATCATGTATTACCTATCTCCTGTAAATCTTAAAATGTAGAAAAATTAATCTTGAATAACTTTAGAAGTTGTTTTTCTTGTTTAATGCCTTAAGACAAGGTCTAGTCCTTGCTTTTTAGAAATTAGGCTGCAAAATCTTCCATCTTGCTTTCCAGGTCAGTTAGTAACTCAGTTAGCAATTATGAATGGGTTTGATCATACTGACGTCATTTAGACCCAAGAGTCGCTACACCACCCTCCAATTTCAAGGTTGCCATGCAACTTTTCAGCCTTGATTGTTTTTTTATTTTCACTCTTTTCATGATTTCTCTGTCAAACTCGTATACAATTAAGCTTCAGATGCATCTAAATTCAGGAAATGAAACAGTGCCCTTTAAAGCCGAGGTAAAAGAGTAGATCGTATAAATATATTAAAGGATATAACTCCACTTTACCCATAAGAATCGTGCAATTCTTTCGACCATCTTTTCAATGGTAGCAAGACAGCTTTTAATGCTGCATTATCCTGACCAATAATTTGTGCTCCTTTAACTGTGCAGGAGCTATTTTCAAGTTTGTCCAACATCTGGCTACCTGAATAGAAAGGAAAAAAATGTAAAATTTCCATATGAAAAATTAGATGATGTAGAAAATACTAAAGTTGTGCGATCGAAATAATTTGAAATCTAGATTTCAGGTGTACTATAAAAAACCAACTCCTAAAGGATGTTCTATTATGATAGTACAAATGTTAGCCTTCAGATCATATTTTAAAACATTATCAGTGCAGAACTACTTGCATTGGGAGGCTAAAGCATCAAGCTTTATCCTTTTATTTTGTCTTTTAGGAAAGTGTCACTTGAGATAACTACAGAAGTTACAAAATAATGGATGAAAAGCTAGAATTGCGTTGGTCATACAAAGCAGGAGCAAAATAGATGACAAGTAATAATGCATTTTTTTTTGTAAACATACAAAATAATGTCAATTCAAGCTAGTAATAACATGACAGTTAACCTTAAAGAGAATAGACTGAACATGAAAAAGAATGTACTCATCAGCTAGCAGTAAGCTGTGAATATTTGAATCAAGAGCCACACATTTCCTATACATTATGGGATATAAATGTTACTCGAATTCAAGAAAAGAATCATCTATCCAACAGCTACTGTATGATATGAGAGATACTAAAACATAAACTATTTTCTATCCAGTTTCAAACATAAAACCAGCAGGTGGAACATATTAAGCTTCATTGCTCCTACAAAACAAACATCACATACCTGACTGTTTAGTGTTGTTAGGACTTACAAATCCAGGGAACTCCTCAGTTGTTGGACAATTGCCTGCATCTGTGAAAGGGCTACCTACTACATGAGGCTTTGGTGCAGAGCATTTCTCCAAAGCAGAAAGAGGTTGGATTTTAACTACAATATGGGAGTTAGCAAGTTGTAAGAATTAGGACACTGAAGCATGGAACCTTGGTATCATTCAGTTAAAAGCATACCCTCAGGACTCGTGACAGACAAATCAATTGTGGCATGTTTCATATTTTCTTCACCCCTCCAAACAGTATCACGCCCTCTTGCTGATGCTGTTAAAGAACACGCTTCCTACAGGAATTTTTTTCTCAAAAACATATTCATTGGATCATAGCAGAAGATATCTAAACTAGTAGCGTATTTATTAACAGAAAAACAACACTTGATACTAGATGCCTCTATATCCATTTTGTAGAGAAATGAGCATTATGCCACTTTTAAATGGCATTAAAGTTTGACAATTTTATCTTTAAAATATTCAAAGGAAGAACAATGGCAAGTATTAGATATAATACCTTGGCCTCCACTTCATATGAAGCGTCTTTAACAAATGGGTGATCAAGAAGTGCAGGCCAAGTCAACCGATTTTGTGGTACCTGTTTGGGAGGAAAATAAAAATCAAATCCAACAGAAACTGACAATTAAGATTGAGTATCAAGTATTGGCTAACCTTATTTAGCAAACCCTTAAGAAAGCTTTTGAAACTGGGACTCATGTCATCAGGGTATTTAACTGGATCCTGTCAGTGCCACAAGCTTTGCTATTTCAGACATCATAGCCTAAAATTTAAGCAAGAATACTGGCAAGGTTTAAGTTAACCCACCTTGACAATATGCCTAATGAGTGCATAAACTGAATTTGTATAAAAAGGTGGTTGACCAACAAATAATTCATACCTGTAGGATTATGATAAAGTAGTTTCAACAAGGATGCAAAACAAACAAAGGTGTCAGAATAAAAAAGAGCAAATTCTAACAAGTTGTCAAGATAATCATGACCTACAAAATGATTTACATCCCACTGATAGGAAAGATGAAAATAATCCTAATTGATCTTTTGAACCACAGAAATCTAAATTGGAAGTTAACTTGAGAAAAATAATCCAGGTGAAACTTTTAAAATACCAAAGTGGTTAACTCACACATCTGGTCAAAGGAAAAAGAATTTGTGGAAAACATTATAGAATAAACCATAGAGATCAAACATTAATGCAATATAGAAAAATGAATTCAAATTTAGGCAACAATTTTGGTGAGCAGAAACAATGACCAGATAACATGAGACCCATACGAAAAATGAATAAGTGAAAATGAGAGTAATACAATATAACCCCAAGAGACCACAAGTCAGCAGTATGATTGTATGGCTGCTCTCTCACCAACTCTGGGGCCATATACAAAGGTGTCCCTATTAAACAATAAAAAGAACATAATTGATTAGCCCTGGGAAAGTGCATAACTCGAAAAGAATGTGAAATTCCAAATAGAATTATCAAACACAGACCTTTTATTGATCGCAAAACCACTGTATTTATGGACATGGCGCGTGCAAAGCCAAAATCACAGAGCTAAGATAAATAGAAAAGAGTTAAAAATAATAGCCACTGGTTTCTGCTACAATTTCATTTAAATGAGGAAGTAACTGAAAAGTACATAGAACATCAAGAAATCACGTAAACTAATATGAATTCAGACATTTTACGAGATGAAATTTTCTATGAAAGCATTATTGGGTTGCAAGAACATAACTGAGCGTAAACAAGCTAGAGAAACAGATTATTTGAAACTTTTTGTGTGTATTTGCACCCAAGCATCTCATCTAACCTTAACAACTGACCCAGCACCAATGAGTATGTTTTGTGGTTTCATATCCCGATGAATGATACGATTAGAATGCAAATAATGTAACGCCCTCACCTATAACATTTAACAAAAGCAAGCTTTAGTGAAAACAATGAACTCGATACCAAATTAACTTAAGGAATCACTTTTAGAAAGAAAATCACTCATGTTTGAAATTTGGGGGAGGGGAAGTACCAACTGCTTTGCAATAGCCTGAACTTGTATTTCAGGAAGGCACTTATCATCTTCCAGTATCTCAAAAAGCTCACCCTGAATAGGAAACTTCAATTAACTCACCACTGCACCACATGGTAACAGTTCCATATGTTTGGTCGGCATACAAAGGAGAAGAGATGAGACAAACCTGTGCGAATTCTGTGACCACGCAGAACTCCTGGGGGCTTTCAAATGAATCAAGCATTTCAATGATATTCTCATGTTTCAACTTTCTAAGAATCTACAGAACTCCCATAAATTGAGCAAATCAAACCAGCTCAAACACTAGAAGGCAGCTATCAAGCAAAGGATACAGCATTTGTTCAAATCTTGATGTAAATTTACTAGAAAAAAATTTCATTAAATTACCTCAATTTCCTGTCTTAGATTATGAATATCCTTCTCGCTCTTTCCATGCTTCATAATAAATTTCATGGCAACAGTCTGTGACCAACAAAAAAACAAAAGCAAACATTTTAAGTTAAATAGAGGAAACGAAACAAAAAGAAGAAGATGAAATCGGAAGAGAACTGCCTGGCCAGAGTACTTGCGCCTTCCTTTATACACTTTTCCGAAAGAGCCTTCACCAACCAGCTCGATTACATGATAGTTATCAACTCCCATTTTCAGTTCTTCCTCTGAAATTACCAACAAAAGTACGAAGAGATAGAAACCTAAACTCAGAAATCTCTACTACATACGTAAGGACTAAGGGAGAGAGCGAAAAAACCTTTCCCAAGCAAAAATAGAGCATTACAAATCCAGGAAGAGAAATATCTAGAGTGAGAGTGAGGACGTGTCAAATATTTCCCGCTTATACCAAATTCAATTTGATGCAAATAGAGGGCCCATTATCAAAGCCGAGACATTTTGTATTTTGGGAAATATTTCCTTTTTTCTAATTCTATTATCTGAATTCATTTAGCATTTTGTCTATAAGATTGGGGTTTATCACAGATTCTCATAATAATTAACAAATGGTTGAAGGTTAATTGATCAAACTAAAATACCTTGTCGAAAAAACCTATTTAAAAATATATTCCTCATATAAAATAATAATTAAAGTTAAAATACTCATTTAATCATATAATAAGTATAACTATTTTTATATCAAGTTAGTCCAATCTAATTTACAAATCATTATTAAAGAATTGAAATAGCTTTCTTCTTCAATGCATAAAAGAATTAAGTTACAGTACATGAAAGAATTGAAACGATTTTTTCTTCAAAAAATAAGTTCATTGTTGAACTTTAGTGTGCCTTCTTCAAATTTACCATCTTTGATCTTTTAATGTATAATCAATAAGTTAGTTGAAGTACCATTAGACTTGTCATATTTTCCTCTTTCCCTCTAGCTGTTGCTCTAACTTGAAACCCTCCCTATTTGAGCTATTCATTCTTGTTTTTTGCTTCTACTTTTCTCTATTTCAACCAGAGTTTCGAATTCTGTTCCATTTCGGCCGGTACCGGTCGGAGAACGGAATTCGGAACTCACCCTACCGGTCATAAATACCGACCGATATTGGGGTTTTCCGTTGGGTACCGGCCGGTACCCAACATTCCGAAAAATTCAGGACAATTTCGGAATTTTTCGAAACTCTAAGGACTGAAGTGCAAAAAAAAAATTCTCAACCCCCCGACCCTCTTCTGCTACCTACACTCTTTTACTCTTTCTTCTTCATTTATTCTACTCCTCTTCTTCTCTCTAAGCCTCTCTCTCTCACTATATCGCTCACAGATCTCATCGTCTCACCGTCTCTGTCGCCAGTGTCTGGAGGTCCTCTCACCGTCGCGACTCTTGGCTCTCCTCCTCACCTACCCCGGTTGTTCTCCGTTCTCCGTTCTCCTCTCCGTGTAGATCGGGCCTCATCTGTGTAGATCTAGCCCTCCACAGCTCCTCCTCGACGTCAGCTCTCCTCCTCGTCGCACCACCACACCACCACCGACCTTCCAGCAGCTCACAGAGGCACGACCCGAAGCCCAACCCAAATACCCAAGTGAAGACCTGAGACAATCCGACAGTTTAATAATTTTTTTGGGTGTGTGTTACCGTTGAATCGTTGATAGAAACTCCAAAAATTGCTGGTAAATGGATTTTGTTTTTTGTATTGTGGATTAGAATTTAGATTATAGAAATGGATTGGATATTTGGATTTGCGTTTGCTGCCGTGTATTGGTGATTTGGTGTTGATGAATTGATGAAAATGGAATTAGTTTTGGAATGGATTTGTGGAGGAATTGGATTCGGTTTTTGAATACTGATTTGAAAATGGAATTGCCTTTGCTGTGTTTGTGGAGGAAAGGAATGGGTTTGGTTTTTGGTTTTTGAATACCGAATTGGAATTATTTTGGAATTGGAATTGGAATTGTTGTTGAATACCGAATGGGTTTGGAATTTTG
>JANTNU010000004.1:12280207-12291701 GCA_024752395.1 Erythroxylum havanense
GCTCAGTCAGTAAATACAGTAAAGCCTATCAGTCAGTCCCAATATTACCATAACACCCTTGCTAACAGTAACGGGATATTACATATTCTCTATTTTGGAAGAGGATACAGCCAAAAAATCCAAAGAGACCGAGAAGAAGAGAAAATCAGAATCTGAAAGAGAAAAATCTCAAGCTGAGAAAACTACAAGACTAATAGAGGCAGTACGGAAGACTACTAGGGAAGTTAGTCGAATGAAAGAAACCTTTGATGCTGCTCAAAAAGAAAAAGAAACTGAGAAGAGCAGAGTTCAGGAAATCCCTATTGAGCAACCAGAGGAACCAGTGGAGCCTAACCTGGTTCAGCCTACTCCTATCAATAACCAACAAGAAATCACAGCAGATTTGAGTTCAGTGCAGGTACCATTGAAGAAATCTGATGAACATAGTCTGTTCGTTCATGACTATTCTGAATTTTTAAGAAAGGATAAGTTTGAAGTCAGACTGGTTGAAGTTGTGACAAGGAGTACTGCAATTGCTATCTACAGTCAACCAAAAAGGCAAATAAAGGCTGTCTTACAACCTATCCTGATAAATAGTGAGACATGGCACATATTGAATGAAGACGAAAGGAACTTCTATGATACATTAAGGTATGCTGCTACAAGGTCATACCCTACAAATATGTCTTCTCGTCCGTGCACTATTTATCCAGTCAAAGAACAGACGATAATAAAGGTTGTACCAAACATTCAGCCAAGATATCCATTGAATTTGAATAAGGGGAAATCGAAGCTATTTCCTGAAGAAGTGAGTGATGATCTGTCCGCAGATCAAATAGCAGAAGAAGTGCGGAAAATTAATGAGGCATGCGCTTCTACACAGAATAAAGATGAAGCGAGCTGCAACTCTACTGACAAGCAGGAAGATTGTCCAGTGGGGGGAAGAGTTATCACAGGGACATTCACAGAATTCCTTGTTCAGACAGTTTTGCGTATTAGACCCTTATCTGATACACTGTCTATTCAAGCAGAAGCATAACCCCTGTAAGGAAGACAGTTATTGATGCTGCCTGCTCCGTTTGACTTAGATCTTCCTGAAGCTGATACGTTTATTCGTCCACCAACTATTGAGATCAATGAAGAATACATTCCATCCTCAGATGCTTATACTACGACAATTCCGTTCACTGCTCCCTCAGCAGATATTGATCAATCCTCCTTACCGATTGACTCACCAGATGAACTCAGCAGATTACGTGGAGAAGTCAACGAGATCAAGAAGACAATGAATAATTTGAAGAAGATGATGACAGAACTGCTGAAGAGCCGTCATCGTTAATCATTTTTTATTATAACAAATAGGGGGAGAAGAGCATAAAAGAAGAGAATGAGAAGAGGAGGAGAAGAGAATGTTCAAAAGAGAAAAGAAGGTGTGACTGAAGCAGACGAAGAAAGGAAGAAGACAAAGAAGAAGTTTTGAAGATAAGTTTTTGTTCTTTTCAAAACATTGTATTTTGTTTTCTTCTGTATATAATTTGTTATCATCAAAAAGGGGGAGATTGTTAAGTCCAAATGACTTTACTTAGATATAATTTTGATGTATAACAAAGAGAACAATAAAAAGAAAAGAAAAATAGACGAAGTCAGACAGACGAAGTCATACAGACGAAGCAAAATAGACGAAGCAAAACAGACGAAGCAAAACAGACGAAGCAACACAGACGGTGCAAAATAAGACGCAGACGCAAAGAAAAGCAGACGCAGACGCAGATGCGAAGAAAAGCAGACGCAGACGCTAAGAAAAACAGACGAAGACGCGTATAGAAAAATAGACGTAGAAGAAGAATTGAGAAGCAGAAGCAAGAGTCAGTTCGGGTTAGTTACAGAACTCAACTGATTAATCGTTTCTGTTAAAGATTCAAGAAGCAAGATTCAAGAAACAAGAATCAAGAAGCAGTTGGAGACGAAGGCTATAAATACAAGTCGAAGTCGAAGATTGCAAAGTTAGAAAAATTAGTCAAGCTGAACAATTGAAAAATTAGCTGAATTACATCTACGTGATCGTAAAAGCATTTAGTGCAAATTTAGCCGAGAGCTATTTCACTGTAACAAGTGTTCAAACACTTTTCTGAGAGAAAGAAGTACAGATAGCCTGCAAAGGCTAAGTGTGAAAGAATACTATTTGTAGAGACTTGAAGAGGCTCGCAAAGAATACTTGTAAAAGTTGAAAAGATAGTGAAATCTCAGAAAGAACTCTGAGGACTGGACGTAGCCCACAGTTTGGAGTGAACCAGGATAAATCGCTGTGTCAAATACTCTCACTCTATATCTCTATATTTTAGATTCAAGTGTTATCATTACTTAGTTCGTAGACATATTTTCAAAAGTTTTGATTAATTAGAATCTATTGAAGGATTCTATAAAAGAATTTTATTTCTAACAAACAATTTTTGAAAGAATTTTCAAAAAGGGGAATACACAATTCAACCCCCCCTTCTCGTGCATTCTAATATCGTTTTCTAAGCATTGTATTAACGTGTGATTCAGTTCAATGCAGTCAGCTTCCTGCAGGGGGATGCACTCCACTGGTGGGAATCAATGCCCCATAGTCAGGTTATGCCTCCAGTGCTGACATGGAGTGATTTTGGAGAAGTGTTCAGGAAGGAGTACCTCTCCCTGGTGTATATCCAAGAGAAGGACAGGGAGTTTCTGAATCTCACACAGAGGGATATAAGTGTGAGCGAGTATGAGTTGAAGTTCACTAAGCTTTCTAGGTATGCAGCTAACATTGTGGCAAATAAAGAGGACAAGTGTCGTAAGTTTGAGGGAGGTTTCCATATGGGGATTAAGGAGAAGGTGCTAATTCATAACTTCTGTGACTATCAGCATTTGGTAGATGCTGCACTCCAGGCTGAAAAGTTGGAGAATATCAAGCAAGAGGTGAGTAGGAAGAGGAAGAATAGAGAGTAGTCTTCCAAAAAAGGGGTGAGAGCTCCGATAGCTAAAAGGGGTGAGAACAACTCCTGCACTCAGGGTCAAGCAGGGAGTAGCACCACCAATAAGAGCAAACAATCAAGGGCAGTGTCAGTGCAGACCTCATCAGCAGGAGGCAATAGCAGGGCAGAGAGGAGCAGGAATATGAACCCCCCATTGTGAGCATTGTGGGAAACTGCACAGGGGAGAGTGTTACAAGTTACTGGGGGCATGCTTTCAATGTGGAATAAAGGAGCATATGATCAGGGACTGCCCTCAAATGTCTAGACAGGAAGGGTCACAGCTTCAAGCCCCAAGGAGAGCAGAAACAGTAGGAACTAGGCTAGTTACTGAGGTGGGCAGCTCTGGAACTGCAAAGAAGGCTATTCCTCCAGGAAGGCCAAGGGGTCAAGCACAGGTAAGAGTGTTTGCCATGAGAAGGGAGGAAGCTGTAGCTGCACCTGAAGTTGTCACGGGTATGGCTCAGCTATTTAATTCTGAAGCTTATGTTTTAATTGATCCTGGTTCCACACATTCTTTTGTTTCTACAAGCATGGCATTACATGGTGTGAAATCAATGCCTTATATAATTTTCTGATCGTTAGCACTCCTTTAGGGAGGCATGTGCAAATAAGTCGAGTATAAAGAGAATGTGAGCTCTTCATTGATAGATCTAGACTAGTAGTGGACTTGCTACCTCTAGACCTAAAAAGGTTAGAAGTCATTTTGGGAATGGATGTTATGGAGAAGTATCAGGCGAAGTTAGATTGTGGCCTGAAAGAGGTGAAATTTGATCTGGGCAACAGTAAGAAGGTGATTTTCAGGGGGACAGAAAAACACCATCTCCAAGAATTATTTCGGCTTTATTAGCTGATAGAATGATGGGAAGGGGTGTGAAGCCTTCTTGGCATATGTTGTGGACACTAGTGTGAATGAAGGCAGGTTAGAGAATTTTCTGATTGTGAGAGAATTCCCTGATGTGTTTCCAGAGGAATTACTTGGTTTTCTATCGGTAAGGAAAATCAAGTTTGCCATTGACTTGATTCTCGAAACAGCCCTTATTTCTATACCACCGTATAGAATGGCTCCAGCTGAATTGAAGGAGCTTAAGGAATAGTTGGGGGAGCTATTAGAGAAGGGGTTCATAAGGCGGAGTTCATCACCTTGGGGAGCACTGGTTCTGTTTGTTAAGAAGAAGGATGGAACCTGGAGGATGTGTATTGATTACCACAGACTCAACAAGGTGATCGTTAAGAACAAGTATCCCTTGCACAGATTGATGATTTGTTTGACCAACTGCAGGGAGCAACGGTCTTCTCAAAGATTGATCTCAGATCTGGCTATCATCAACTCAGAATCAAGGAGTTTGATGTAAGCAAGACAACCTTCAGAACACGGTATGGACATTATGAGTTTTTAGTCATGCCTTTTGGATTAATCAATGATCCAGCTGCTTTTATGGATCTTATGAATAGGGTCTTTAAGGAATATCTAGGTCAGTTTGTCATAGTATTTATCGATAACATTCTAGTGTATTCCAAGAGTGAAAGGGAACATGAGAAGCATCTCAGGATTGTGTTGTAGACATTGAGAGAGAGGGATCTGTACGTTAAATTTAGAAAATGTGAGTTTTGGCTTCATGAAGTGATTTTCTTTGGGCATGTGATTTCGAAAGATGGGGTACAGGTTGATCCAAGGAAGGTTGAAGCTGTGGTAAATTAGCATGCCCCCAAGACCGTAACAGAGGTGAGGAGTTTTCTGGGTTTGGCAGGATATTATATGAGATTCGTTGAGAAATTTTCGATGATAGCTGCTCCAATGACTAAGTTATTGAGGAAGAATCATAAATTTATCTGGAGTGAGGAATGTCAGAAAAGTTTTAAGGAGCTCAAGTGCAAATTAACAAGTGCTCCAGTTTTGATTTTACCTACTGGAGATGAGGGTTATACAGTGTATAGTGACGCATCAAGGAAGGATTTAGGTTGTGTATTGATGCAGGGAGACAGGGTGATAGCTTAGGCCTCGCGGTAGCTAAAGCCTTATAAGTTAAATTATCCGACCCATGATTTGGAATTGACAGCTGTGATTTTTGCCTTGAAGATTTGGAGACATTATTTGTATGAGATTCAGACGAGGATCTTTACTAATCATAAAAGTCTCAAGTACTTATTGAGTCAGAAGGAGTTGAATTTGAGGCAGAGAAGGTGGATTGAATTGCTCAAGGATTATGATTTGTTGATTGAGTACCATTCAGGCAAGACAAATGTGGTAGCAGATTCCTTGAATAGGAAGTCATCAATAGCCCATGTTCAGACAGTTTACCTGCCATTATTGGAAGAGATGGCCAAGCTCAGAATTAGTTTGACGCAGGAGGAACCTGATTGTTTATTACCACCTTCAGAGTGAGACCGATACTCAGGGAGAAGCTTAGGGAGTTACAAGCATAGGATGCAGAATTGAGTAAGCTACGAGAGGGAATTTAGAAGGACAAGAAGTTTGAAGTGGTAGTGAGAGATGATGGACTCATGACTATAGGGAATAGGCTCTGCTTCCAAATGTCAAGGAGGTGAAGGATGAGATACTGGATGAGGCACACAATGCGCCTTATACCATGCACCCAGGTAGCACCAGGATGTACAGAGATCTAAAAGAGTATTTATGGTGGAAAGGCATGGAGAAAGATGTAGTAGAGTATGCAAGTAAGTGTCTAGTGTGTCAGCAAGTCAAGGCTGAACGCCAGGCACCTTTAGGCAAGTTAAGGCCATTGTCCATTCCTGAGTGGAAGTTACAAAGGGTGACTATGAATTTTCTGATGGGATTGCCCAAGACTAGTAGGAAACATGATGCCATATGGGTTATTGTGGATCGATTGACGAAGTCAACCCATTTTTTGGCAATTAAATAGACTGATTCTCTGCATGTGCTAGCAAAGAAGTATATTGATGAGATTGTGAGACTGCATGGGATTTCAGTATCTATAGTTTCTGATAGAGATCCTCGATTTACTTTAAGATTTTGGGGAAGCTTGAGGAACCAAACTAAATTTTAGTACTGCTTTTTACTCTCAAACAGATGGACAATCTGCGAGGATTATTCTGACCCTTGAGGGAATGCTCAGGGCATATGTGATGGATTTTAAAGGAGCGTGGGATGAACATTTTCTATTGGTCGAATTTGCTTACAATAATTCGTACCATTCAAGCATTCAGATGGTTCCTTATGAAGTATTGTATGGGATGAGATGTAGAACTCTGGTATGCTGGGATGAAGAAGAAGAAAGGAAACTAATGGGACCAGAGTTAATTCAGATGACGGTTGACAAGGTCAAGTTAGTTAAGCAAAGGCTTAGAGCAGCTCAAGATAGAATGAAGAGTTACACTGATGCACACCAAAAGGAGATGGAGTATGAAGAGGGTGAGAAAGTCTTTCTTAAGACATCTCCTTGGAAAGGAGTCATGAGGTTTGGCAAGAAGGGCAAGTTGAGTCCAGGATATGTGGGTCCATATGAGATTATAGAGAGGATTGGACCGCTAGCCTATAGGTTGATGCTACCATCAGAATTGTCACAGATACATGACATCTTTCATGTGTCCATGTTGAGAAGGTATAGATCAGATCCATCCCATATTATTCAGACCACTGAGGTTCAGTTGAGTGACGATTTGAGTTATGAGGAGATTCTAGTAGAGATCTTAAACACTAAGGAAAAGGTCCTGAAGAACAAGACGGTTCAACTAGTCAAAGTCTTGTGGAGAAATCACTATGTTGAAGAGGCCACATGGGAGCGCATGGAGGCCATAAGGGAAAAATATACACACCTTTTCAATAATTCAGGTAAGAATTTCGAAGACAAAATTTTCTTAAGTGGGGGAGAAAATGTTGGCCCCTAAAAATTTTTAGCATGATGAGACAAATTTTGGGGTCTTGCTAGATTAATTAGGTTGGAAAAGATTAGCTTGTTAATGTGGGTAAGATATTATGGTATAGGTTAAGGGCATTGATCTATTAAAGTAGTGGGAGAGTTTAAGGCCAAATTTGGCAAGTCTTAAGTTTAAAAATCATAAGGCATTAACGAAGGGCAAGGTGGACTTTTATAAGTCATTAAGGGTAAAATGGGAACATAGAAGTGTTGTTTTCTTCCCAAAGAGAGGGAAAAACGAAAATGGAAAAGAGGGAAGCGATATAACAAATCAAAAAGAGAGAGAAGAGAGATTTTGGTGGTTGAGAGGAAAGAAAAGAGTTGAGTTAGGGTTTCATCTTTTCTAAGCCTTCTGGAGAGATTTTGGTGCTGTTCAAGAAGAGAAAAAGAAAGAAGAGGATTAGAGCTTCCATAAGAGCCAAGAAAATTATTGCTTGGTGAAGATTCAAGGTAAGCTTAGGTTTTATATTTTGGACTTTTAAGAAGATTTTAGTTTATATAGTTTAAGAAATGTATGGGTTTAAGGATTCTATTATCAATTTTAGTGATTATGTCTTATAGGTTTCTCCATTGGAATGCCTATTGATTTGGAGATTTTTGTTAATGTTGAAGAAAATCAAGAAGGACAAGAGGAGCAAGAGGAGAGGCATTTTTGAACAAGCCATAGTTAAGAACTTCAAGGTGGGTTTCACTTTTATAGTTAGGTAATAAGCCAATAAAGTTTTCTGTCAAGAAATCATAGTAAATGATTTTTCAACTACCTCATTCATGAGCATTTAATGTTTTCTAAATACTGTAAGATTGTGTTACATGATTATACATGATTTGGGTGATGATTCATGAAAAATTGTTTTAAAAATGATTCTCTGAAATACTTTTGGAAATGGTTCAAGATAAAGCAAGTTTTCAAGAGAAGGGCCATTTTGGGCATCAAGCTTCCAAGATTATGAAATATGTGTTATGTGGGGTTGTGGTGGTCCCTAAGTTATGTCGCGTGCACGTTGACCAAGTTAAAAGGCTTCTCCCCAGTGGCGGATCTACAATGCCCCCACTTGCCCCCACTGGCCTCAACAAATCCTTTATATAAAAATTATTATTTTAAGTTTTGCCCCCGTAAAAAAAATAAAATTTGACTCCTATTAAAATTTTGCCCCCATTAAAAATAAAATTTTGCCCCCACTCAAAAAAATTTCTGGATCTGCCCCTGCTTCTCCCACCTACCCCCTAGTGGCATGGAGCTCCTTCAGGAACTCCAATAAGTTCGCGGCTATACAAGACCATTATGTGGAAATGTGTAGTATGTTCTATTTTGGATCCACCCGAATCATTTGATGTGTTTATGTGTTTCATGACAAGTTGATTGGAGTAATGCATTCATGATTTGCATACCTACGAATTTCTGTAGGGAAAAAGTTTTAAAAATATTTTTGCTTATTACAAACTATAAAATTGTTTCCCACGGGCTTTAAGCTCACCCCTATTTTCCTCCCCATAAGCAGGTGATGAGCTAGAGATTAAGTAGTCAAGGACCAAGGCATCACTCCACTCTTGAAATGTTGTTGTAATTTAAGCAAATCTAGTAAACCAAGGCTTTAGTTGCATTTTGAGCAATTTATTGTTCATTTATCTTTTGTATTTTGGGATATTTTTGAAACGTACACATATTGGGAACTAGAAATGCCTACTAAAGCTTTGCAAAACTATGATGTTTTGATACTAATGGTTTATGATTTTGATTTCGCCCATGATACTCAAGGTTATATAGGGAAAAAAAATTCGTGTGCTGATTTTAGGGATATTTCTAGGTGGTTGTGAGCTGATTTAAGTGAAATTTCTTCTTGTGAGTTGTAGATCATTTTTCCAACTTTCCAATGATATAAAGTTTGTAATATTTGGATATCGTAGTGGGGAGTTATGATCATTTGACGTTGGTGTTATTGCATAGGGTAAACTTTTGGGACAGCTACATTATTTTGAAAATTTAACCCTTATAGAGGCAAAAATAGTTTATGAGGTCTTCATGGAAGTTTTAGGTTTAGAAGTCTTTTTTAAAACGGTCTAAGAATAACCACAATCCGAAACTTGTAGTGAAAGTTATGCCCTTTTTATTGCTTCATCTTAGTTTGATCGTCTCAATTATTGTTCATCGTCTCAGTTACTGTTCATTCGTCTTGTCTTCTTTCGTCTTACTTTTGGTACCTAAGACACTTCGTCTTAGTTTTGCATCTGAGAATGACGTCAGCATCATCTTTGAATGACGTCAGCATCGCCTTAATCTTCTTGCGTCTTAGTTTTGGTACCTAAGACACTTCGTATTAGT
The DNA here is from genome assembly GCA_024752395.1 of Erythroxylum havanense. Taxonomy (NCBI): domain Eukaryota; kingdom Viridiplantae; phylum Streptophyta; class Magnoliopsida; order Malpighiales; family Erythroxylaceae; genus Erythroxylum; species Erythroxylum havanense. The sequence continues at coordinate 12,289,399 of JANTNU010000004.1, forward strand.
TTTCCGTCTCAGAATGACGTCAACATCGTATTAGAATGACGTCAGCATCGTCTTAGTCTTCTTTCGTCTTATTTTTGCTACATAAGACACTTCGTCTTAGTTTTGCCTCTCAGAATGATGTCAACATCATCTTAGAATGACGTCAGCATCATCTTAGTTTTGGTATCTAAGACACTTCGTCTTAGTTTTGCGTTTCAGAATGACGTCAGTATCATCTTAGAATGACGTCAACATCGTCTTAGTCTTCTTTCGTCTTAGTTTTGGTACCTAAGACGCTTCGTCTTAGTTTCGTGTCTCAGAATGATGTCAGCATCATCTTAGAATGACATCAACATCGTCTTAGTCTTCTTTCGTCTTAGTTTTGGTACCTAAAATGCTTCGTCTTAGTTTTGCGTCTCAAAATGGCATCAGCATCGTATTAGAATGAAGTCAGCATCGTCTTAGAATGATGTCAACATCGTCTTAGTCTTCTTTCTTCTTAGTTTTGGTACCTAAGACGCTTCGTCTTAGTTTTGCGTCCCAGAATGATGTCAGCATCGTCTTAGTATGACGTCAGCATCGTCTTAGTTTGACTTTTTGCTCCCTTCTTCTGTTCTATTTTTGACCCTTTTAGAGGCCAAATCTCACTTTGAGTTCTCATAAAAGTTTTAGATCTTGAGGCTTTCTTTCAAATGGTTTAAAAACGAAATCAATCCAACATCTGTAGAAAAAGTTATGACATTTGTGCCAAGACATGTACAATACGAGTAAAAGCATAAACGTGTTAGATTCTTTTGGCCATAACTTCCTCATCTGACCTCCAAATGAAGTGATTCTTGAAGCAATGGATTTCTAACATCTTTGCCTATCTCCCAACGAAAATTTATATCTTTTGGAGTTGACTTAAATAAGTTTTTTGGAGAGAAAGTGAGGGAGAGCATAATTGGGGTATGTACTTGCTTTAGCTTTTTAAGTTTATCTTGAGTTGTAGGGTTCTGATTGACATGATCCTTGTTTCAAAACGAACTAGAGATTCATAGCTGAAATTTATTTGATGAAGTAAAATTGTGATTTTGGTGTTTGACTAGTGTGAGCACTCCACGTTTATAGGATGATGTTTATTTAGGGTTATTGGAAATAACCTTACTGGGTACTACGCAAGCGCAAGGTTTATGACTCTGGATGTTGGGCTCAAAAAACGGGATCCAATAGGTAAAATTGATGAGGAATTGAAGTATAATTAAGGTATAATTAATGGACTAATATGAAGATGTTTTGAATTTGGTATGAAGGTGTTAGAACATGGAGAAATTGAAGGAAAATGGAGAGTGAACATAAAGTTCACTCATTCCACGATCATGGGAAGGTCCTCCATGATCGTAGGCAATGCTTTGAAATGAATTTTTCTTTTGTTTTGTGTGATTGTTGAATCAAATAAGGATAAGTTACTTTACTTTGGTGTATTAGGACTTAATTGAGGCCTGAAATGAACCCAGATTGATGTTTGATTAATTGGTTAAGGGTTTGAAAAGTTTAGGTTTTTAATTGATGTTTTAACTTAAGGAATGGATTGTTTTTAAATCAATATATCTAAAATCTAGAATATATGTGTAACATCCCACTTCCATAGAGCACATACTCAACATTCCAAAGAACATTTGAGCATATACCCATCAGAAGCGGTATGTTAGAGCAGTCACATCACTTATCGTGGCATCACATAGAATATAAACATTTCCTAAAAACTAAGTTATATCATTTCATTCATAAACATATGCATATATTGTCATTACATTCCTTGCATTTGATTCATAAACATAAATATCCATTGTGTTATTACACTCATAACTCCTGTTTATACAATACATGACATGTCAAAGTTCACAACTCTATACAATGTGTGTAAAATAAAACTAGGTACTGGACAAAAATATTCTATTTAGATGCTTCATTATCAGCTGACCAGACCTTTGAGCTATTCTTAGTTCTAAAATGGACAATGCTAGATTGCTACTAGATTGTCTTAAAAACTAGGTTATCCCGGTACATGAAAATCAATGATGAAATGTTGATGAGGTTGCAAACTCAGTGAGTGAACTATCATCGACGTGTTCATTGAAGTCAGGACACTATATCGCAAACACATATAATCCAAGTTCTCAAACAGATCGCAAACACATATAATCCAAGTTCTCAAACAGATCACCTTATTTAAAATCAAATCCCAATTATCACATCATTTAATTGTCTACCAAATCATAGTATATGTATCTCACATTTTAACAAACACATTGGGAACACTAACATTTTATATTGCTATTTTA
>JANTNU010000004.1:12319799-12330903 GCA_024752395.1 Erythroxylum havanense
AATGAGGTTGAAATAGAAGTCGTGAGGTTGGGAAGAATGTTAAGTTTTGCATGAGGATAAAAATGTGTATGCTGATTTAGGAGAAATTCAGGAATAATTGAAATAGAATTGGCCAAAGTTACCTTCTTCGAAGTTGTAGCTTGTTCTTTTATCTTTCCAACGATACCAAGTATGCAAGTTTTCGATATTGGAGTTAAGAGTTATGAATGATACAAGTTATGATATTGCATAAGATTTATGTTTGTGAAAGCTTTGATGTATGTTTGAAATTAGAAGTTTTGATGAACCAATTAAGTTGAGATTTGAGAAGTTTGTAAATTGAATTTGTTTTTGGGATTGTTATGAAGTTTTTAGGTTTTTGAATAAGTGAATTTGTGAATATTATAAGTGTATATAGTGTTAGGATGATTGTTGGAAGCATTGTTGAAGGTTGAAGGAGTTTTGAGAAACCCATGTCTGTCAAGCGGACATGGAAGTCCGTTTAACGGACCTTCTCGGGTCAAAAGGACCCCTTTCTTCGCTCATGTCTGTTAGACGGACATGGATGTCCTTTTAACGGACTTTCTCGGATGAATTGGTGCTTCCAATGCATGTCCATTTAACGGACATTTACGGGTCAACTTGTGAAAATCGAGATTTTTGACCATTTTAGAGGCCGAATATGATTTTGTGGTCTTCATACGAGTTGTAGATCTTGAAGTCTAATTTCAAATGTTCTAAGAACGAAATCAATCCGACATCTATATTGAAATTTATGACAATTGTTCCAAGATAGGTACAAAATGATTTTGGACAGAAACATGTTGGATTCTTTTGTCCATAACTTCCCCATACGACCTCCAAATGAAGTGATTCTTGAAGCCCTGAATTCCTAAGACATGTATCCTTCTCTCCATGAAAATTTGTATCAATTGGAGTTGAATTGAAAGAGTTTGATTGAATCTTATGATAATCGTAACGATTTGTTTCCTTCTGATCTTGCTATTTTCCTTCCTCATCCGACCTTGTCAAATCTTTTGCTTATATCTTTTCTGTACGACATCCGAATGACTTGGTTCTCGAATCGTTGGATTCCTAAGACAATTAATTTAATTTTTATGAGAAATTTGTAAATTTTTGAGATTTAATTGAGGGTGATTAAGTTAATCAAAGTGAGTGGGATAATTTTCTGGACAAGGTTCAGTCTTTTGCGAAATTCGGTATCTGTGGTGATCCTATTGAGGTGATTCTTGAGGCAAAATAAAATTGAAACATGGGGATACAAGTCACATGAAGAAATTGAATTTCAATTTAGTCGCCCAATGGTAAGAGGCGTGCATTTAAATGCAACAAAACCTTGAGGTCTCGAGTTCGAGTACCAAAGATGACAATACCTTTGAAGGTTGCGGTCGCGTGCCAACTTGGGGTACGCTGGGCCTAGTTCGCCCCGGTACACAAAACACGGACCCAACAGCCTGGTCCTATCTATCATACCGAGTAAGCATATTGTCATATTGGTAAACTAGTATATCAACTAATATTATAACACACTTTGCTACATCAAATTTAACAATTATAACTTATATTGGTCAACTATTAACTTGTATAGGTTGACCAATCCTCCTAAAAATATGATTTTAGTAACCTTATATGCTTAAACTTAATTTATTCAATGCAATTATGATTTAAATATTTCCCAAAATGTTCTCTAGAGAGTGTTTGAAAGATTAAGAGGTTTTTGTTGGACCAATGGTGGTTGACAAATTAAATACTTTTATGTTTTGATAATAATAAAATGTATAGAATTAGTTAAGAAATTATTTCAGGTGTTTTGGATTGAAATTTAAATAAAAGATTTGTGCAAAATCAAGACAACATTAATCTTTGATAGGCAAGAGATAAATCATTATGAAATCAAGATGGAAATTATCTTCAACATGCTAGAGATATTCAACTTGAAGATTATGGGAAGATTTTGATAAAACTATCCGTTGAAGTCAGCACCAGTCGAGTAACATATCACAAGTCGACTATTAAATTAAGACATATTAGATGGGGCATGAAACTAGTCGACCAACATGTGACAAGTCGACTATTAATCAGCTGGATAGGTGCACTAGTCGACTATCATTACACTAGTCGACTATTCGAAGAGCGGAGATGAAACTTACATGGAAAAATGTTGGCACTAGTCGACTATAACACCTCGACTAGTCGACTATCAGGTAGAGCGGAACAAAACTTATCTGGATCAATCCTAAATGGAATGGAAATAATTTTGCAACATCTATGAGTAATCAGCAACGGCTAGAAGAAGATCTACAACGGCTATATCCATCTGGAAGTCTGCAAATAAATAGAGGAACATCAAGGAATTGAGCAAAAGAGTCCAAAAAGCAAAAAGCATATCACTATTGTTCAAAATTTGCTCTCATTTGCTCTTAGCTTGTTCTAAATCTGTACTGAGCATTATTGTTTCTTCTTTATCTTAGTGATTATTGTGAGTTGAGTGATTGGTTGAAAATCACTTGTGAGGTAGGATTTGTGCCGGAAAACAAATCAATTTAAGGGTAGCTTGAGCCAGAAATCAAGAGGTGTTGTAAAAGTTCACACTGAACTATAAAGTGTGTAGTAAAGTGATTTGCCAAATCCTAAGTGGGAGCTTAGGTAGATGACGTAGGTCTTAGCACCGAACCTCTATAAAAACAGTGTTTGCCTTTCCTCCCTACTCTTTGCATTTAAATTTGTTTAAATTGTTTTGTGCGTATTAACTTCTGATTTTTTGTAGAACTTTACGAAAAAGGTTCAAAGAGCTATTCAACCCCCCTTTTAGATCGTTTACAATTGGTATCAGAGCAGAAGTATCCAGGGATGAAACACAATAACCTAGCGGAAGAAGGTAACACGAATAATCGTCCTCCTTTGTTTAATGGTACTAACTATTCTTCTTGAAAAAATCCTATGAAATATCATATTATAAGCGAGGGAGTGGAGTATTGGAAGATCATCATCTTCGGTCCACATGTTCCATTAAAAGAAAATGGCGAGGTGAAAACGGAGCTGGAATATGATGACAATGATTGGAAGCAAGCCTACATCAACGCTAAAGCTATGAAATTGATATATTGTGCTCTCACGATTGAGGAGAGAAATCGAGTGAACTCGTGTACTAAAGGTTTATAAAACAAAGTTTTAATAAACCTAATTTAGGAAATGTTGGAACTTATAACTAAAGATAAAGATGGTTTTACACTTATAAATTAAATGAAAGTAGAAGCTATAAATCTTTTTGAATATATTTAGCTATAGACTACATCCAAAACTTAGAAGTTATATATAAATGGGAAACAACTAAGAGTAGTTATTTCTATTAATAAAATAGAATATGAAATGAATAAACAATTTTTAGGAAAAAAACTTTATTCTCTCTCAAATTCTAGAAAATTTTAGATGAAAACTCAAATTACTTTATATTTAATCCAGGCAATGATATAGCGAATCTAATAATTAGAGCTGCTGAAATTTTTCAACTAGAATTTGTTGGAGAAGGAATTTTTTTTAAAATGATACAACTAGGAAAAAATACTATGACATTACAAACATTGCAATTATATGATATGTGTGAAATCAATACATATATTTGTATTTTTCTAGATTATTATTACCATATTTATAATCAAGTTGAAAATACATAAATTTATTTAAAGATATTTTATTCAAACTCCCTTGATCCTTGGAGAAGTAAATTAGAGACAACCTACAATCCTAGTCTTGTAGATACCTTAAGGAAAAGAATTTTCTTTTTAAAAGATGAATTAAGTGAATCGTATGATGACGCTATATTACTGAAGAAAATAAAGAAATAATGAAAAAAATCTTCATTATGTTGTTATGATTTAAAAATACTTACTATGATAGGATGAGATAGTCATTATCACAATAAGATAAAGAAGAAATATAAAAAGAAGAAATATTTTAGGAAAGACATTTCCAGATACATAAAACAAAATATTATAAGGAAAAAGAAGTTTACAAACCTAGAAAACCCATTTTAAGAAGAAATAAGAAAAAAATGATAACCGAATGTTAGTGCTATTATTGTGAAGAAAAAGGACATTATGCTCATGAATGTCCTAAAAGATTTGATAAAATAGAAATAGATGATGAAATAAATCAAGTCATCGAATTTAAAGATTTTATTAGAATTGATACTTTTGAACAATGCTCTTATGAAAAAAGCATTTTTATAATAATAGATACAAAATATGAAGAAACTTCAAGTTCAGAAATAAATGAGTGAAATAGGAGAAACTTTGAACACTCAAATTGATAATCAAATAATAGATACTATAGTAGAAACATCTGACCAATCTTATTGACACAAAAATGCTTTAAAAATTTAGAATACTATATATTCTGTAAATTCTTATAGTAGATTTAATAAGACATTATTAGAAAAATAGGATTAAAACTCTAGAACACATCATACGTTTTATAGTATTAATATTAAGGAAAAAGCCTTAGATATTAGTTTAACCTCTAATAAAGTAATGATTCCTCTGCTTTGTTAAAAAGATATTTCCCAAAAACTTGATCACATTCTTAAAGAAATTAGGGATAAAATAGGATGAGTGCATACAAATGATAGTTCCACTTCCAGGGAAGGAATAAATAGTCCTATAAATTTAGCAATATTAGTGATAAAATTTGTAATAGAAAAGAAGTCTGTATGGAAATTTTGAAAGGCAATCTTTGACATCAAAAACTTGTGTTTAATATCTATCGTTAGATGACTTATAATATACAAATTTTTAACAGGATACTCTCATTAATCCAAGACTTTAAAAGAAAAGATTTAATTAGAAATAAACCATATTCTATTACCTACATGATATTTATGTTTTATCTAATACTCATCGAGAATGCTTTGCAGAGAAAGGTATTATTGACTTTCCAAAATTATTATATAGAGTTGAAAGAATATATCCTCCTTATATAAATATATAGAAAAGATAGAAGATGATTTTTAATTAAATTTACAGCAAAAACCCTTTATAAATTCTGATAATAAATTATTGCCTAGAATACTTATTCAAAAACTAGTCTTTGGAGTAGTGAAGAATATGCTAATACTTTGATAAGAGTCGACACAAAGACAAGTTTTAACTATAAAATTAGAGAATATTTTGATAGTACAAATTATGTTCTCTATAATACCTTAATTGATACATAGCCAATGAAAGTTTCACTAATCATAATCTAATATATAATTTCATAGGTTTCCAACTAAATAAACCTTATCAATGTATAAATTTTAATGGTAATACATCTGATAAATAGTCATAAAAACTGCAATTAAGATAAGAGACAATAAAATAACGATAAGAAGGATTCAATTTAAAGATAATGTTAAGAACTATTCTCCAACAATGAAATAATAAATATTTCCTAATAAATACAATATTCAATTTATTTATTTTCAACTAAAGTTGTTGTTGATGTTATTATTATTATTATTATTATTATTATTATTATTATTATTATTAACAAAGTTCGATTTACTGATTATTAACAATTCAAATAAAAAAATTGCTTAAAATCGAAATTCAAAAACCAAATCATGAAGGAAAAAGAAAAACAAATTACTCTTGGTTTAGTCGAATCTGTATGTTTTTTCATTTTGCTGAGTGACTACCATCACAGAGCGAAATGGGAAGCTTTGATGTAGAAAGACCAATTTTGCCAAACTTTAATTAGCCTAATCAAAAAGGTAGGCTTCACAATAACAAAATACTATAAAATTTAAGTACGAATTTGGCGGTCTCAAAACAAATGCCTTGTTATATCGCGATTACATTCAGAAATAATTATTTGACTACACTACTTCCGACCACCTCCAATTCGTTTCTTTCTACACAAAAGAAGAAACATCATCGTGTTGAGCATCATACTCTACTCGCAGATTTAAGCTGAACTGAATTGAGCCTCACATAAGGTTAACCTTCAACCTGCCAGAAATAGAAAGTGAAACACATAAGCGAACACTCTTGATCAAAACTGATTGCTGACCTATGAAAAATACCAGGAAACGGATCCAACAGACGACATATATGCATTGCATGGCACAGATAATGTCTACATGTCCATATTGGTCTACAGCTTCTGTGTTAAGGAGATAACTTGTTGCCTACATAGAAGAAAATAACTGAAGAAGAACGGCAAAATAGCGAGTTGTAAAGCAAGAAATATTTTCTATAAACCAAGCAGACAATCACTAGTTCAATAAGGTTGAATGAAAGCAAAAGATAACCCTTTTACAAGTCCAGACCTTGAGTGTGAAGCCATTAGGTAAATGACAATCTTAACTGGAGAAACAGACATGCAGTTGAAGCTACCAGGTTTACAAGTTTTTCAAACTCAATAATTATATTTCAATTTCCAATATTTTTCTTCATTCAAGATCATAACTAAACATTATGTCATTTAAGTTGACATATATGTCTGACATCAGATACTGGAGAAAGAACAGAAAGGTTATAGAGGTATGTTGTTTGTTTGTTGAAGCTTGAGTTGTAGCCCCCTTTCTGTAAAACAACTAAGGTCTACAAATTTCCCTGGTTGTGAGAAAGTAAGTCATGGTCTATGAGAGATAAGTTAAATCATCATCTCAGCATATAAAGAACCACTCATCATAAATCATCACAACGTCAATCATGTTGCTGATAAGGCTTTTGGGAAATAGGATCGACTTGTTTTCAGACTGGAATCTAGTTACCTTAGTCCAACCAGTTAGTAATAGAGAAGTTATGAAACCATTAACATACAACATGATGAGGGGCATTAAGCTCATAAAATCCTTTTTGAACTAAAAAATTATTCTATAAGTTTTCCAAAGATTATAGAAAAGAAACAGCAAATATATCGCAACCGTGAGTTCCTAGTAATATTCACTAGAGTCAGAAGCACAATAACAACAGAGCTAACAGTGAGTTCCTATGAATCCACCGAGTCAGAAGCACCATGACAACAAAGCTAGTGTTTGCTGAGTCTTTAATATATATACACACACATCTAATAACACTATCAATACTAATATAGTCATTGTTTCTGAAGTATAAGCTCCAACCCATTAGCATAGATGCTACCAACAAAAGTGGTAGAATAAGTAACCACCATGGTTTGGCCAACTTAAATTTACTTTTGCATCCCCCATGGTTCAGATGGTTGCATGTTGCGGAAGGATTTATGCATCACGTTGTCTGATGTACCAAAAATACGAGGCAGAAAACTGAATTATTTTACTAAGCAAAACATAGTCCTTTTTTGACCTTTTTTTTTTTGTTTTGGTTTCAGTCTTCCTATTTTTGTTGGTTCCAGGTACATAATACAAGCTCAAAAATAAAAATAAGATAACATAAGGAGATGTTTTCCTATTGTAGTAGAGCTTATAACCATAAACTTCAAAGGAAATATGCATCTAATCATATTCCAAGCACTAGTGGAAACAAATCAACTTGAGTACAGCAATAACACGAAGCTGAAACAAAGGGTAGCTCAACCCCGTTGAGTACTGCAATCAATAGCGATATGTTAAAATCCTAAGGTTTCATTTTCTAAACAAAGGTAGAATCGCCCAAATCATAATTTATCAATCTATACCATGAGTCATGATCAAGTTACGAAAATTGGGCAATCCCAACTCGCATTTCCATTAAGGATAGATTGCTTATAAACCTGGGCAGGATTCAGATTCTCTGCACGGATGGACTCCAAATTCCGGACTCTAGCTTCAAGCGCGTCGCATGTTTGGCTCGTCTATATACCAGGAAAGAAGTAAACACAAATGAAAATTTACTACGAAAAGGAGAAGGAGATGAAGAGATACGAAAAACCAAAAGAGAGATGGGGAGAAAGGTACATTACTTGAGAGAAAAGAGCGTATCTTTGAGCCCATAGGTCTCTCCAAGCGAACTGGGCGATTGCAGCTGCTGACATCGAAAACCCCACCGCGAACCATAGCAATCGAGTCCTCATCATTTTCGGTTTTGAGTACTAAACTAAGGATTTCTACAATAATAAGGTCACAAATGGTACATTTGCAATGAATTTTCAGGCCGCCGCGCCACTTGGAAGCCTATTAAGATTCTTGGCCATTATACTGTTTGCTTTTTTTTTTTAGATTTTAGTTTTTCTTATTTCTAAAAATTAAAAAATTAGTTAAGTAAATATATATATTATTTAATTATATAATATATTAAATTTTAATAAGAATTATGAAAAATTTAAGTTCATATTATATTTAATTAATTAAAATTATGATTAATAAAATTATGAATAATTTAATTTAATGCTTGTAATTAAATTAAATTTAATAATTATTAATAAATATAACTAAATTTAAAATATATAAATTTGATTTAATAACTAATTTAATTTTTAAATTATTTATTTGAATAAAATAACATAATTTTATTAATATATAATATATAATAGATTAAATAAATTTATTTAATTAAAAATAATTTATGTTTAAGTTTTAATTAAAATATAATTATATTTTTGTTTTTATTTAAAAGAAAAACTGAAAATTAAAAATAAACGTTTCTTAGTTTTATTTTTTATCTGATAGAATCCAAAATTTTGAACAACGCCGTGTGCTCAACTTGTAGTTTAGCTTGTAACCGGCAAGGACAAGGATAATAAAAAGCAGGCATAAAGAAATTTGATTACATTATGAGCTAATCTGGTATTTCCTGCGGGTAAAGATAAGCTAAGCTGCAATTTCTGATGATGTTAATTGAAAACTATTCAAGTTTGCTACAAAGCGCACCTGCTATTTGCACTAGCCTTAAAAAGTCATGGTTAATTATTAAAATTTTTACAAAAATATAAATTGTGCCAGTTAATAAATAATATACAGAGTATAAATTTTTAAATTAAAAATAATATAAACAAAGAGGTAAGAGATGTGGAGCCAGAATTGGGTATACAGGAAGAGCAAGCTGTCATTTCCCTTCATGCTTTAAGGGGAACACTAGCGTACAATACGATACCAATTAAAGTTCTCTGCATCATTGTATCGAACATCTGGCGGACCCTTCATCATCGGGATCCCACTTTGCTCTTGGGATTCTGTCACGCGCCGATCATGACCATACTCCAGACAGAAATCACAGAACCTGCAATGATTTTCACAGTTCTCTGCATCATTTTATCGAACATCTGGCGGACCCTTCATCATCGGGATACCACTTTGCTCCTGGGATTCTGTCACGCGCCGATCATGACCATCCTCCAAACAGAAATCACAGAACCTGCAATGATTTTCACAGCAACACAACCAAATGTTCCCACAGATCTAAATGACCAACTTACCTCTCAGGCGAGCATTGTACACGCAGCCAAAAAAGTGAGACTTCGAGAAAGGGAGGAAGACCCTCCTCCCCCGTCATCTAACTCACCAACTCCCCAGATTAGTTATAGCGCGGCAGTAACGGGGACTACCACCTAGCTCTCCGATATAGCATGGACCGAAGAAGAATTGTTAACTATTGAAGAAGGAGACATTAAACAAATGCAAGGAAAATTTGGGATGGGATTAGAATTGTCACTAGATCTCCGAGAAAACCTGGACAAACAATGGGTAAAGGCTGTCGTGGTTAAACTCTTAGGTCGGAGACTGAGATTTAACCTCTTGCAAACCCGAATACGATCCATGTGGAATCCCCAGGGATCCATGAAAATAGTGGACTTAGAACATGAATTTTACCTTATCAACTTTGTGGAGATTGATGACTACCTAAAATTGCTGACTCAAGGGCCTTGGATTATAGCCGGCCATGTCCTATCGGTACAATCCTGGACCCTCGCTTTCTGCCCTTCGACCGACAGAATCTCGCATGTAGTCGCCTGGGTCTGATTTCCAGAACTCTTTGTGGTGTGATTGTAACATCCCGTCCCTATAGTAAGGGTTAGGACCTAAAATTTTAATGCATGTAAGCTCAAAGAGAAATTAAGGAAATGCATTTTTCTTGCTTATGCATAATGTTAGCATATATGCACAAGAATATTAAATCTTTACGCAAAAATAAGCGTACATGTATTCATTGACAACATCCGGGCATGATTGTTTTTAAATGTGATTTTATTGAAAATAAGAAGTAAAGGGAGAAGACAGGGTGATCTTGGTATGAGTTGTGATAAGAAAAGATTCGTAAACAAAATTGGTAGCGATATGGAAAATGTTCACTGAATATGCTTCAGTCCTTTAGCCATAACATTTTCTCTAGTTGTCCAAACGAGATGATTCTTAATTTGAATTAATATAGAGATATATGGATATATTTCGTATGAAGACACTGAATTTCAATTCTGTCTCTAAGAGTCTCAAAATCTATCATGAAGTGGGAACTGGGTGCAGTACACTAGAAGATGAATGTAAAATCTATCTTCGAACTTATAGCGCCCCCTTACCGTAGAGTATACACCGGGACACCCGTAGGTCGTATCGATGCATAACCTACGATGAGGGTGCACTACGATTCGATCATTTCTATAAACCTCATGGCATCAATATAATAAAGCAATAATGTCGAATTCACTAAATTTTAAAACCAAAAAGTATTTCTCATTTCATTACTTAAAACACAAGTTCACACTGTTATCCGATTACAACTGTATATGTCCAAAATAAACAGTGACTACTCCTAGCTAGGTCACTCCCAAAATATCCCAAAAGGATCTCAGCTGACCGACCTGTGGGCCATGCTTCTCTTGCCGGCACACACAGCAGGAAAAGTGTCACTGACGGAGCTAAGAGTCAAACTGTCGCTGTCCTGAAAAATTATTGCAATGTTGGGTGAGTTTGCGAACTTAGTGAGAAACCATCATCGATGGTTCACCCAACTCATGCATAATCAAACAATTCATGTATATCACACATTATCACAGTTATTACAATAACGAATCACATGTATTCCAATTTCACATGCGAACATTTGTCTATGCAATGTACATGAGACTCTTCCATTTTATTTCATTGTTGTGAACGTGCGCCTGAGCTCATATACGTTGAGCCATTGGCTCTGAAAATATTGGGCTCAGAAGCCCTAATACGTTGAGCATA
>JANTNU010000004.1:12456110-12467960 GCA_024752395.1 Erythroxylum havanense
ATGTATCAGCTTAGTCTTTTCTTTGTAGAGCCGAGAGTGCTCATATGCTTCGAGTCGCAGCTCTTCTAATTCTTGCAACTGGAGTTTCCTTTCCATTCCCGATAGGTCAAAATCTATGTTGCATTGTTTTACTGCCCAATAGGCCTTATGCTCTAGCTCCACAGGTAAACCAGTGTTAGTAATTGTTATACATAAATTAAATATCATTGTCATTAGAGATCATACGCAAATGATGATATTGAGTTAGAATATATTGATAAATTTCATTAATTCGTCAACATATTTATTAACCAATGAGTTAGAATAGATTTTACATGAGTATGATAGAACTAACTATGATTGATGAGGATTTCATTTGATGAGGATTTTCGTAGGTGCTTAAATTTGATTTGTTTGTTGTTTATTTGAATTATCATGTGTTTTATTATTTTAATAATATTTTGACAGAATTTTGGATAATTGACTCTTTTTGATGTTTTCAAAAAGGGAGAGATAAAGTTAGTGATATTAGATTTATGGTAAGTGATTAATTTCAATGTTATCTTGGTAATATTTATACAAAAGTCAAGTATATTAAATTGAAAGTTTATTTTTTGTGATGTATGAATTTAAAGAAAGCTAACTATTCACGTTGTCTTAGAATAATTTACTATATTTATTTAATTTTATCATTGTTTATCTAATATTAGGAAATATTTTGTCATCATAAGAAAGGATAGCTTGTTGAACTAAGAGAAGTTACAATATGTATTTTAATGATAACAAAATATAAGTTATTCAAATGGAAAATAGAATCAAGATCAAGGAAGAATAATGCACGACAAAGTTATAAATGAATATATAATATTTATTGTACTACCTACTTAGTCACTTTGATATTTTAGAGACTTAATATGCATAAACACATTATTATTTTAACTCGTTGTGTGGGTCTTTTCAATCATTAAGAGGAACTAAAGTTTTGATTAATTTTTTTTAATCTTTAAAACATACTTTGGAGAACATTCACAGAAGTGTTTAAGTCAATTTTGCATTAAAAAATTTAAGTTTGAGCATTTAAAATGTTTGAATCATGATTTTAGATATATTAATTAACTAATATAGGTTAAAGTTATTACAACTTATATACCCGCATAGCAACATTAGTTGACTAATGTAATGAGTCATTATGATCAATATTCCAATGAACAATAGTGGTCAACCAATACATAACAGCTAGTTCTTATTGCTCATGGCTATGTTGACCAACAAACCTCGTAAACGTATGATTTTTTATTGGTTTAGACATGGAAAAAAATATTTGAGTGTCTCATGTACACATTTCTAAAAATTTTCCAAAGCATCTTATTGCTACATTTTGAAGCGAGTGAGCCTTAAAGGTAATTAAAGTGATCAAGTGAGGTCTTTCAAGTTGTGAATTCTTTTGTGAGTTAAGTTATTCTCCATCTTAGAGAAAGATTATAAGAAGAGTTACTCTTTACTCATAAAAAACAAGATCATTATAAGAAGGTTCCTTTTTGATTTATTCTAAGAAGAAACTTAACACAAATTCCATGAAGTATATTAGAGATAGAAGTATGTAAGGGTTGTTTGTCGAACTACTATAAATTTATTCAGCTTTCTTTTTTATACTCTTTAAATAATTATTTGATTATATTATTAATTTGTATTAAACTATTTTTTATCAAACATTGATTTTTGTCCAATTGTATTCGTTATATAAAATATACGTGTTTAAGTTATTAATACTCAATTTACTCTCTCGAGTATAAACCAACATAATTTTACATGATATAAAAGACTAGACATTTCCTCTAATTTCACTGCTATTTCGTTTTTAACCTATTTAACAAATTTATTGAGATAGAATTGTATTAGACAAGCATAACTCATAATTTCGTCGAATGTGATTTTTTATTTTTTTATTTTTTTAACCAGAGGTAGCACCCTGAATGGAATAAATGACCTATTTTAGTAAAAAGAAAAACAAGTACAAAACATAGGGACATGAACCTAAAACAAATGGAGTTGATATTACCGAATAATCTAACACTAGATGCCAACCATCAAAGCGCGATAATTGAGACATCAATGATTGAGTAATGTAGATGGTCAAATTCTCCAACGAACATTCCAAATTTGCTAAGAAATTTATTGCTTGATTTGCATCTATATAACAATGCAAAAAACCATTCACAAAAGAAAACCTCAATATCTCAACTAACCAATCCGCCAGTTTCTATGGAATCTGAACTTTAAAGAGAAAAATGTCAACCAAAATTCTAAAGTCCAACTCAACTATTACTTGAGAATTGGATAATAATTCAACACAAAGTTTCAATCCTTACAAAAAAGATCGTGTTTCTACTTCTAAATAAATAAAGCAAATTCCAATACACACCTTCCCAACTTATCTCAACCAATCTCACCACCTTCACCTAGTCTTGGGTTTCCTCTCAACGAGTGTGATTTACTTGTATATTTCTATACGATGTCGAACTACCAGTATATGAAATGAATTATCTACAAACTTTTATTATATATTGCAAAACCCTGATTGGTTTTCTTGCTCTCGTCTTGTACTAGACGCAACATAGGTTGAGAAACATCTCCTTTTTTAATCGAATAGGTAAGCAGCAATTTGTTAAGGAAAAGCAGTTAACAGTATAAAATGTTAGGAAAAACAAGTATATTTTGTGAACTCTACCAAACTACAAAGATCTGTCCATGAAAATGTTCCTAAAGACAGCAATAACATAAATCTGACAGAAGTATTTGAAAGGGTATTTTCCAAGCCAGATAGATGTGCTTGTCGCCAAAGGGAACATGCGAGAGAATTATGTATACCTATGAATCCCAACCAGAGTGGAACTTGCTCAAGAATCAATATATTGCCAGCGCCTGTAATTTCGGTAACAATAAGCATATGCCAACCCTCTCCACATATCATGCTCTACCCACAGAAAGAATAATTACTGAATAAATCATTGAAAGCTCAAAAAAGATCCTCCTGCTATCCATGCGGGCTCAGGTAACTAAACATCATGAATAAGCAAAAGACGTTTGATGTTCTTCCAAACAAACAGTTCCATTTTTCTGCCATATTTTTGGAGGAACGTCAGTTTACAATACATCCAACGTACTGAACCTCTGCATCTAAATAGCTGCAAAAGGCCTCCCCAAATCGTTTATCAGTTGCGATCAAAGTGGACAACTGAACTGAGAAAAAGTGCATCTGCTGGAAGTTTGATTCACTTACAAATCTACTATTTTTCGCCAAGCATTGAGTTCAAGGTATTTAAAACAGCTCCTCTGAATTAAATTTGTTCCATGCTTCCTATTGTCACAGAAGATGACTTTGCATGAGCAGAACAAATGTGACCCAACCAACTGTAAAACTAGTGTTAAGGATAACAAGATAAGATTCCACAGCTACGTTCCTTTATGGTTACAATTAAAACGGAGAAATACCTTAAGCAAGTCAAACACTTTCTCAGCAATATACTTTTGCTGAATATTGGCACCCTTTTGTTGGACTTTGTCCGGGTGTATGCACAAAGTTGCCTTCCTATAAACCTTCTTAACTGCAGCAGCTGTAATCAAATCGGTCAAAGAAACAGGCTGCCAACCACATTCAGGCCAGAGCACCTGTTCATTGTATAGGAAAATATTAGCTTTGAGTATAAACTATTACATTTTCGTTGGAAACACTTGAAACAGCAATTTACAATGCCTAACTAATGCAAAGACTATCCACACAACCAAATGAAATAAGAAATATTGCACAAGATGTCTTATATGCCATTATGTAGAGGTTTACGTAGTCCAGTATTTCATATGAATTTACATATATGCATTTGGGTGGAAAACAAGTACAAAGGATCACATCTACTATGCAAATCAAGAACTTGAAGGTTGGTTCCCCATACCCTTGCAGCAAAATTTATATTCAGATTTAGCATCCGACAAGATCAGCACTTCGAGAAGCAAAATACTTGTACCATATGAGAAAACGATAACATATAATTGTAGCCAATTGCAGAGTTAAAGCCCTTTAAACAAAGGCTATGCAGGTCATATCTAACTTAGGAGAGATGGATACACACATATTGCATTGTTGATAGTAAAGCACGTAAATTCCCTTCTTTCCCTGCTGCCCATCGCTTTATCTCAACATCTAATGTTTCAGCAATCATCTGAGATGCAAAATAAACCAATATCAGATCAATTGAATCTGGAAAGAATCACTACCACAAAGTGAAATATCATTAATGGAGTTACAAGCCAGATAAAACACAACATAAAGATCTCCTCAAGTATTTGAATGTCTGTGAGGTAAAATATATTGGGCTTCGATCAACTATAATTTGTTTCCAAATTCTTAGTTACTGACATGACATCAATACTTCAGAACAACAATAATACATCTTGATAACAGTTATGTTTTGATACTTTCATCAGTATAACCAAGAACCTCGAAAAACCAGCTACAGCTAAAAATGATCATTTCTGTATTAGATGAAGATAACTAGAACTGAGTTTATCAATTTCATAGTGAAATGTGATACAGATTCCTAAAACAAAGAGCCCAAGATACTAAGCTTACATGTCTTTCTGATTGTTCCCTCTGAGCTTGAAGATCACGTTCATTCTTTTCAGCTAATGCCTTTGCCTGAACAGACAAACTCAAGAAATTAAAACCAATGAAACTAGTATGTAAGTGCTTAACATTAAGCATATGGCATGAAATAACTCTTGAGGAATACTATGAAGTCATAATAAAACAAAAAACTACATACCGCTCGCTCCTGAGTCCTCTGGTGGCGTTCCAACCTTGCTCTACGCCTTTCTTCAGTTTCCCCATCAATCTCTTGGAATTCTCCTGATGATGCAGTGGCTGCTGCAAACAAATTCAGTAAATTCAAACCAACACGATAATTAAAAAATTAAAAACAAATACTGCAATCCAAACTTCAGCTACCTCCAAAAATTGAAGATAAATCATCAATAATATTGGCAGTTGAAGATGCTTTTCGCATATTAGCTGCAGTTCCAACAGACGTCCTTTTAGGTACTTCAGGGCCTCCCTTGCTCTGGTTATCAAAGAAAGGATCCTTCATTAAAAGTTGAGAAAATTAATACACTTCAACTAGAATCAGAAGTTGATGCCAACACAAAATCTTGAAGCAGTTTTCCCTAACTGAAGCACTTGCTCGAGGTCTTGGTGCGCTGCTTGCTCTAGAACTAAAGAATGATTCAAGATCACTGTCATTCTTTTGTTGGTTTTCCCTAGCTGCAGCAGCAGCTCTTTCTACAGCAGCCCGTTCAGATCTAATACGAGCCTCAGCACTAGCAGCTCTCTGCCTTGCTTCTGTATTTGCTCTTTCACGAGCTTCAGCAGCAACCTTTTCTGCTCTTTCTCTTGCCTCACTGGCAGCTCTTTCACGTGCTTCGGCTTGTACTCTATGAACTGCAGCCCTTTCTGCTCTCTCTCGAGCTTCAGCAGCAGCTCTTTCAGCTCTTAGACGAGCTTCAGCAGATGCTCTTCCACGTGCCTCTCTAGTGGCCCTTTCCACAGCCTGTCTAGCTTTTTCCCTTTCAATGTCTCTTGCTCGTTCTCTTTCCCTCTCAAGCCTTCTTTGCTCCCTTTCTTTCTCCTCCCTTTCTATTTCACGAGCTTTCTCCCTCTCTTTCTCAAGCCTCCTCTGTTCTCTATGCTCTTCCTCCCTTTCCCTATTTTGCCTCTCACGTTCTGCTCTCTCTTGCCTTTCTCTGAATTCTCTCTGTTGAGCATCTTGCATGTCTCTCTCAAGTTGAATTGCTTCTTTATTTCTACCAGCCTTCAGATCTGTCTCCCTCATTTGCCTGAATTTAACTTGAGCTTTATCCACAGCCTCCTTCATTGCAGCAGCAGATGCAGCAGAGGAATTGCTATCAACATCTTCCCCAGAAAGAGTATCAGGATGTTCATTATTGTTGTTTCGGATCCTGCCAATGGCAAAATCTTCAAGTTCATCAATTTGAGGGGCCATCGAGCTTCTTCCTGCAGGGCTTTGAGCATATAGACTGGAACTTGAGGAAAAACCATTATCATCAACTTTTTTCCTCAAGTTTGCAGAAGAAAAGGAACTTGTTCCTGATTTTGAAACCCGAGGTGGCCATGGAGGTGGGGGTCTTGAAGGAGGTGGAGCAATAGTGGGTTGAGTAAAAAGTGTAATTTCAGGTAGAGTAAGCCACACATCGTCTGATGATTCTGATACCTCTTCTGGTCTAGGAGATGTAATTGTCTCATTATAACTGGCATTCACATATGAAGGATGCGATACAGTTTGATTAGTAGATTTACGAAAAGAATAAGAAGTAGACATATCAAATACAGATTCATGATGTTCTTGGAGATCATCTGTTGACTTCTTGAATGACTTTCCCTCAGCATTCTCCACAGGATTTACAAATGGTTCCTTACTACTAGTAGAATAAGTACTTCCTATTCTTTGTTCACTCCTTAGAGGGCTCCTATCCTTTCCTCTCCTAGTGTTCTCAGGTGAAATTGGAGGCACATATTTTCCAAGATTATCAAGGTGGTCTATCTCGTCAAATACCCCCCTCTTATTAGATGAATTGTCAACAGAACTACTGAATCTGTTAATTTCTTCCAGCAGATCAGTTAAAAACCCCGAAGAAGAAGCTGAAGGCGTAGGAGTAGATTCTAATACTACAAAGGGGTCTTCCATTACAGTGGTTGCTGTCTTGGCTGAATTAGAACATGGCGTTTGGGACTGAGTAGGATCAGAACCTAACCTGTGGAGAGTAATGACTCACTTATAAAAACCAATAATTGAACAAACAAGAAACAATTCCAAGCATCTAAAAACATGGTGGGGGAAAAAGTATCCTAAAATCAACCCCAAGCATGGTTGAAGAATCAAAATAATTCTCTTGGTCAGGTTTGCCAGTCCAAACCTGTAGCTTGAATGAGAAAAAATCCTTCACAAGTAAACCAAAATTTAAATAAAATGTTTGTAGTTTTAGCAGAAGTTACAGGGGCACCTAGAAGCAAGATATAAGCTGCAAAAGGTTAGTAGTTAAAACAAAATCCAGAGAAAGCCTTTCAATACTCCAAGTGAGATCCTGCATTAACAACCAAATGACATGCAGCTAACTTTTTTTTTGAAAAATGACATGCAACTAACTTTACTCCATCTTGCCATGTTAAAAATAACATTCAGTTAGGTGTATGATCATTATTAGGGCTTCAATTAGCAACAATTCAACAGGTAAGTAGCAAAACAAAAAGTCAAGATTGTTGTAACTTTGTAACTAATTAGCAAAGCATAATTCAATACTAGTAGCGACTGCAGTACAATAACATAATAAACTTTTATTTTGCTATTGTAGTCTTCAATTTTAATTTTCTATTTTAAGTTTCTATTTTTCTTTCAAATAAAAACAAAAACCTGTTTAGCTGTTAATATTAATATAGCTATATTTTTATCAATGATAATTATTACATATTAGATAAAATTTAAAAATAAATTATTTTTAATTAAATAAATTTATTTTAATCTCTTATATAAATTTTATTAACAAAAATTATTAATAAATTATTTTATTTTATTAAACTTTTTATTTAATAATTAATATTTATTTTAAATAAATTTTTATTATTAAATCAATTTTTATTTAAAATTTATATATTTTGAAGATATTTTAAATTTAATTATATTTATTAATAATTATTTAATTTAATTTAATTACAAAAATTAAATAAAATTATTAAGTAAAATTAAATCATTCATAATTCTTATTAATAATTAATCTAATTAATTAAATATATAATATTAAATTAAATTATTATTAATTCTTATTTAAAATTAATATATTAAATAATTAATAATATACATTTAGTTAATACTAAATCAAATAATGAAAAAATATAAATAGAAAACAAAAATCACTCTTTATAGTTTTCATAATTATTGAAAACGGGAATCAAAATTAAAAACAAAAAATAAAAATTCAAACAAACAAGTTTTTTTACTGAAATTGAAAATAAAAACAAAAAAATCAAAAATAAAAACGAGAAAAACAAGCCCTGGATTTGCATAACAATAACATCCAGACAAACAGTACACCACTTGGAGTCAAATTCTGAAAAGACGGTGTCGCTACTATTTGTGTGATTATAGTTCGCTAATTCTTTTCACCATCAAATTTAGGTTTCCAGTGCAGCCCCAGTGAAGAAATAAAACCATACAAACTAAATATGACTTAAAGATGAGGAAGCAATTTTACAACCAACATGTGTTACAGAATTTATATTTATAGCTTGAAGCACAACTTCTTGAGGCCTACGTTAGTAGGGTGAAATTTAATTAATGGTACAGTAGAGTGAAATTTAATTAATGAAAATCCAACTCAAAATAAAACAAGAATGAAATATTGAGCTGGTCAACAGTATAATGGTAGACAAAGTCACAATCAAACATCATACAAGAAAAGGACAAATGAGTAATCATACAAGTGAGTTGACTGCTCCGTTTGATCAAATATACTTCTTTCATGAAACTTTCCCTGTTCGAAGATGTATAAAATTTCAAATCAGGTCGCTCAGAAAAAGAAAAGGATAAAATAATAATCTAAATCCTTTATCTAGACAACATTTTGGCAAGCAATGTCTAGATGCAATGTCAATGATAGCAACTTTAGTTACTGATCTAACGGGATCAACTTCTGAACTTCAACTCAAGATAACTTATAAAGTCACTGATTCTGCAATTATTTATACCTGCTAAAATTACTGGCACCAAAGACAGAAACAAACTCGTCGAAACCATGTGAATCCTTATGTACTCTGTCACTCCCTCTCTTTGCTCCTGTATCCTTTTTACCTAAATTCACTATCAAATCATCAAAAGGCGATGAGCTGTTTAGCGACTTATGCTTAGGCGAAGAAGCTGTCCCGATTGAAGCAAACACATCGTCATACTTCGCCGACGAAGTCCCACCAGATGACGCGTTTTTAATCCCTGGCAATCCGCCAAAAATATCGTCATCGTAGACCGGCTTATCGATAACCGGCAGCGAAGACGACTTGGCATTCTGATCCTTGAAAATAGAGACGTAATCAAACGCCGGAATCGAAGAAGAGGCGGTGGTTGTAGTTACGCTCCTAATTCTGGCAGCACCGCGCGATTCAGAGTACTTTGGAGGACCACCGAAGACGTCGTCGAAGAGGAAATCATCACCGGCGGCGGCGGCGGCGGCACGGTTGTGATCATCGAAGACGGGATTGGAGGACGATCGGCGGTTGGATCCGAAGCTGCCGGAGGAGAAGGAAGCACTGTTAGAGGGGCCTCCGCGCTGCGGAGCCATGGGAGTGGACTTACCTTGAGGCTTGTAACCGAAGTCACGTTGGAGGAGACCTGGAAAATCGTCCATCAATTGATTTTCAAATGTTGGGATCTGTCTCTCTATTTTCCCTTTGAGGTGGCGGCGAGGGGCGTTTTGGGGAATTTGATTTTCAGATCTAATTGTTTCAAGGGTGTGTTATATAGTAGTAACGAGTCCAAAAACAAAGAGAACAGTAGAGGGTTTACCGAATTTATGAATATCGTACCAAGTTTGGTATTAGATTGAGTTTTGGAACGGAACTATTCTGATATTAATCAGTATTAGGTACTATTTTAGATAATATTTTAAATTTATAAAATAGTCTTTAAAATTTTTAAAATTTACAAAATAGTTAATTGGTATATTGTACAGTTATACTATGAACTTTACTAATTTAGTGTTTACTTCAACCATGCTTTCAAAAATGTTAATAATAAATAATAATGACAATTAATATGAAATAATAATAATTTTTAAATATTTTACATATAAATAATAACCACAATTAATATAAATAAAGACAATCATCATAATACAATTATAAAATTAAGAAGAATACAAAGTATTTAAAATATTACAATAATACATTTCATCATTTTAATAAATATTATTATATCAAAAGACTCAAAAGATTCAATAAAAATAACAATAAATATCCTTAAACAATTTACAAAAATAGTTGATGACGAAAAAACAATCAAGTAGAAGTTAAACCTAAAACAAAAAACATTACAATTACATTACATATACAGAATTTAGCATAAACATCAAATACAAGTAAAATTAAAAGAAGAGGGAAAATAAAAACTTGAAATTCAATCGTCAATGGAAGGATACCCGTTAGAACTGCACTGACTCTAGTAATCATTTGGTACAAAATTCACATCATGGAGAGGAGCTTTATCATCATTATCATTCAAATTTAATACAGCAAATATCATGTCAATGCTTTCCTATTTAAGATTATCTTCCAAATTCAAATCATTCACATATCAACCGAATTAGGTTCTTTAGAAACCCAATCCGCCAAAAGATCAATATTATCAATGACAATTGAATCAGTTGAACTACTTGTGCTATTAAGAATCCTAGTAAACAATTAAATTTAATTATTATAAAATTATAAGAAATTATATCGAAATTAACAATGATAATAATGAAAATAACATACCTTTCTCGAAGCTTTAAATTATAACGAATAAAAATCAAGTCATTCAACCTCTTATATTCCAATCTATTCCTTTTCTTTGAGTGGATAAATTCAAATGCGCTTTAGTTTCGTTCACACCCAGTTGCACTCACACATTGACTTAAAATCTGAATCGCAATCCTTTTCAATTCTGGAACAATATTTCCGAATTGATCCCACCAAGAAACTGCAAGTTATAAGATAACAAAAATAATGTTATAAACAAAATAAAGTGATAATTAATTTTCAACAAATAAGAAATAGGAAATAAGTAATACCTAGAGGAAAATTTTCCTCTTTGTTAAATAGCAATCACCATTCCAAAATCTCCATAAGACAACTTGTAAAGCTCCATTTGTGAGCTTAAAAGATCTTGCATCGCCTTTTTAGTCTTCTGCATAGTTTTATCAATAACAGGAAAATACCTAGGATCCCTATATTCTCCAGCATTAAGTCAATACAATGTGTAATATAAGGAGTCTAAAAAATGAATTATAGGTATTTTGCAACCTTTTCCCTGCCGCTTTATAAGCGGAATCATTATCAGTAATAAACTGAATAATATTTTCCAGCCCTACTTCATCTACAACTTCATCAAATATCCCAAACAAAGTCTCAATATTTCTAATGAGGCCATATGCATCAATAGATTTAAAAAATATAGAGTCATTTGAAGAATAATAATAGGCTCTTGTCTCCTATTTATCCTACCATCAGACATAATTGAACATACATAAATACCCCAACTCTCTCTTCTTTCAACCAAATAATTTTTAATTTTAGAAACAACACAACTAAAAAATTTACCTCTTAAGTCATCAATCGATGACCCTTTGTATCCTAGACAATAAGAGACTATTGCATCTATCATAGGTTGATAATAATAAGATTGAGAAGCATTGAATGACAAACTTATATCATACCACCATCTAGCTACTGTCATATCAACATTATGAGTCGCATCTCTTGATTGCATTGCATTACAAATTGAAGGTTGGGCTCCAAGAGTTGTTCGTGGTGCAAAGAAACTAGTCACCTGCCTTCTTCTCTTCCTCACATTAGATTCTTCATGATCCTGAGATGGAACAGTACCAGTACCAGTACTAATACCACTTCTACCTTCAACATTTCTATAATCACCACGGAAACCAGAAAATGAACTTCCACTACCAATTTCAAAATTCAATCTTTCCCTTCTATCTTTCTCAAATTGATGTTCATCAAGCAATGTTTTCATCTGTCACTTCACATCATGACTTACTTTTTTA
>JANTNU010000004.1:12508219-12524353 GCA_024752395.1 Erythroxylum havanense
TTATAACTAATTAAGCCTCGAATATCCACTAATATACCCAAAATCAATCAAACTAAGGCATAATCACACAATTATCATAATTCATGCTTAATGACATCATAAAAAAATTTCGGGGCCTAACAAATTTCCTTATACTTATTTATATTGATTGTTGTTAACTGGGTATATTAGTTGGAAAATTATTGAATTTTGTGAACACCCAATTTACCCCCTCTCGGATGCCATTTACTACTAATAGATAAGATTGAATGATAGAAGATAGAGAAAATAGAAAAATAGAAGAGGAGAAACCCTAAAATGATTGGAAGAGCAAGGAGAAATAACAAAAGAAACCCCTTGAAGTGAATTTTTCATCAATCAATAGTGAAGTTTTTTAAGATTTTTCATAATCGAGCAATGTTTTCTTAGATTTGTAGTTTTTTTATTTAGTTGTGTAGTTTTCTTAGATATTATCATGAGCTAAATTCTTTTTGGTATCTGGATTAGGTGAACCTAAGGATGAATCTTATAATGACTTTTTTATTTAAATTATTCATTAATTTCATTTAGATTCAAATATATGTTTATATTTGTTCTTAAACTAGTATTTTTGACATATTATTTCATGTGTTTCTTGCAATTAACATTGAGAGATCCTTTGTATGGATAGATTTAGCATAATTGAAAGAAGTTATATGCAAACCTAGAGATAGCTTGACATAAATATTTCAAATCGGGGTTAAACCTAATAATGAAATTTATTAATCAGTTCATGCAATTTAGGGGTTCTAATTAGAAAGAGATTTCAATTAAGTAACTCGTAATTGGGTGTTAATATTCTTGAGAAAAGAAATACCATAATTTAGGAATTTTTACAATTTAATGAATTTGATAATAAACTTATTACTAAAATCATGATTGCATGAGAAGTCTTAGAAGGATTTGAATTCTAGGTACTGTTATTTTATTGGTTGATTTTCATACTTTTCCTATTATAGTTTCTTTGATTGTGTTAGTTTATTTTATTTTATTTTAAATATAAAATATAACAATCATCTTAGTTGTTAGTTAGATAAAGAGTTATTATGAGTACTTATAGTCTCTGTAGGATCAACACTTGGTGCTCTAAGCCCTATACGATAGAACAACATGTGAAATTGCCTTAGAAAGTCTATATATTAAAGGAATTGAGTTATATACATTGCATATGAGAGTCCAGCAAATTTTTGGGATTGTTGCTAAGGAATAAGATACTAGGGACACTTAATTTCTATAAATTTAGCCATTGTTTTTCTTTTTCATTTTATTTATTTTCTTTTTCTGTTTATTTAGTTATTTTTAGAGCTATATGTCATGATTTTGTGTTTATGGCTTTTTTGCATGATTTGTTTTTGAGAAAATGGTAATGACTTAAGCTATTAAAGGCAATGAAGAGTTATAAAAAAAGCTACAAAGAGTTGTGCATGAGTTACTCAATTAATGCAAATACATAAGGTAATTCTAGGTTCAACCTTTTTAGAAATTGGGATGGTTAAAAGCTACACATTCCATATTCTAAAAAATAATCATTTTTCTGAAATTTGGACTTGTATAAGCTAAGGTATCTTTTGATCTGTAGGAGAATTCTATATTGAATTGTTCCTTGGTTTTACTTATATTATGAAATATATGAGCATGCCTCTCATCTCTAATGGCTTTAACGAGGAAGAAGAAAGTTAGGTAGAACCACCATTTGATAGTTTTGTCAAGGTGCTTAATTGCACACTCCATGCCTTGATAAAATTCCAATCTCCTGGAGCATTCTGAATGTGACATTTTTGTAATACAGAACTCCAAATAGAAGTGAAAAATTCACACTGAAAAAATTGATGATCATTGCTTTCCTCAGAACTCTGACAGAGACTACACCAATTACGAATGTTAAGAAACTTCTTCAATTTATCAACAGTTTGCAATTTATCCTTTATAACTAACCATAATGTGATATATGCTCTAGGATATAGATGCTTGAACCAGACAACCTTAGTCTAAGGTATTTTGCTATAATGATTCTCAAGAAACTTTCTAAGAGATCGATTAGTGAATTATCCATTTCTATTATTCTTCTAAATGATGTTATCTTCCCCTCCAAGTAGGATAGTTTGAGTAATCTCTTCATAAAGAGATATGGAAATAACACATTATGTGAAAATATGTCTATCATCCAATGCTTCAGCAATTGTCATCTTATGAACAATAAGAGATTTAAAGATTTCTATTTCTTGCAAGTTGAATAAAAGGCCACAAGAAAGCCAATTATCAATCTAAAACGTGGTTTGTCTCCCATCTGCGATAAAAGTGACAAACCCATTGTTCATAGATCTCCGTTCCTTAGAATAATTTAAGAATGATCTAATCTTTAGTCTTCATATACTTCTAATTTTTATGTAAATGTCATGAATCCATTTACACTAAAGAACTTGTTTGCCAGTCATTAATCTCTATAGTCTTTTATACAGTATAACATTATTCATCAACTTAACATAAATGATTTAAAGCCCTCCTTTTTCTTTAGACAAACAGACCTCCTTACATTGCGGTTTATCTGTTTTGAAAGTTTCCTCATTCCCATTCCATAGAAACCTACTACATATCATCTTTATGGATTTAATGATCTTCCTGGGAATAGGTAAATGTGCAGCGTGAAATACATTAATTGAGTTTAGTACAGATGAAACAAGTTGACCTCTACTAGCATCGGAGGGAGATTTAGAACTCTATGAGGAGATTCTACTGTTGATTTTATCAAGTAAAATGTTAAAATCTCTATAGGAAGGACCAGGGGTTGAGATGGGAATGCCTATATAAAGCATTGGAAAGAGATGTATCCTGAAAACTAGTCATAGAACTAATAATAGGTTCTTTCCCTATAATAGATTTATAGGATTTGGCTATTAATTTTTATAACTACAAAACTTAATGAAATGATAGAGATGATAATATTCTCATAGTGATTATGGCATGCCATCATTTATGGTATTTTTGAAAGTTGAACTAACATCCATAATATGTTGTGACATTTATGGGGGTAACCACCATAAACATGAATGTCATGTATTAGAATATAGGTAGAGGTGTCCAAATTGTGTAGATAATTGGCCTAAATATACCTTATGTAGGAATATTGTATACTATTAATCCATAATAAAGCAGATACTATGAATTTGCATAGAATGATTATTCTTCACTTATATTTTTATAGTAGTAATAGCAAGAGGAATGTTAACATCTTGAGGACGTGCTTATGAACATAAAATTAAAGAGCTCGATTTAAGGGATATATGAATATGATAATGCTATAGAGTGGAGAGGAGCTAGAGGTTGAAGAGAGGAAAGAGGTTGTTGTTCAAGGAAAGGAGAAAAAGGAAAATGAGATTGACCCCATAAAAATGGAGGAAATAGCCTATCTTGAGGCTAATGCTTCACAATTCAAAGAAAAGAATTTAAAGATATTGACATGAGTAAAGAGATAAAGTCGAAGCCTCCATTGAAGAGTCACTTGTGTTAAAACTAAAGAAACTACCTGATTATCTAGAGAACTCTTTTTTAAAAAGGATTTGAAGTTATTAGTGATCATAATATCAAATCTGAAGGCAGATTAAAAAGAAAAGTTATTGAAGGCATTAGAGAGCATAAGATGACAATAATGTGGAAGATCATATATATTAAAGGGATCAACCCTTCCTTTTGTACATATAAATTTTTGACGGGGGATTATTTTTACAACCTCAACACAAGCTCAATCCAAATACAAAGGAAGTCATAAAGGAAGAGGTAATTAAGCTAGTTTATTTAGGAGTAATTTGCCCTATTACTAATAATGCTTTAGTGAATCCTATATAGGTTGTACTAAATAAAGGAGGGATGACAGTGGTGCTTAATGAAAGACACAAGTTGATATGCACAAGAACCATCATCGAGTGGAAAGTGTGTATAAATTACAAGAAGTTAATGACTCTACTTGGAAGGATCATTTTCCTCTTCCTTTCATTAATTAGATGCTAGAGTGGTTAACTAGCCACATGTATTACTATTTCCTAGATGGATTTTCAGGCTGTTTTCAAATCTCTATAGTCTTAGAGGATCAGGAGAAAATGATATTCACTTATCTATATAATACATTCTCTTATTAGAGAATGGCTTTTGGATTATGTAATACACTTGCTATATTTTAGAGGTACATGATGGAAATCTTTAATAACCTAGTTGGGGATATCATGGAGGTATTTATGGATGATTTTTTAGT
This sequence comes from Erythroxylum havanense, assembly GCA_024752395.1. NCBI lineage: Eukaryota > Viridiplantae > Streptophyta > Magnoliopsida > Malpighiales > Erythroxylaceae > Erythroxylum > Erythroxylum havanense. The sequence goes on from JANTNU010000004.1 coordinate 12,512,484, forward strand.
TTCTAGGGATTTTTTCAATTTATAACTCTAAAATTTATGAAAACTACTCATACATTTTAAGGAAACTAATCTGGTGCTAAACTGGAAAAAATGTCATTTTATGGTAGAAGAGGGTATAATTTTAGGCCATAAAATCTCATATGGAGGGAAGGGGATAGAGTAAAAGTGGAGTTTTGCTTTTACTTTATTTAAGGCCATTAGGAGTTTCCTAGAACATGCAGGTTTCTATAACATCTTTATTAAGGACTTTTAAATTGCTAGGCCATTAACGAAGTTACTTGCGAAGGATGTGCCTTTTAGTTTCACTCAGGAATATTCAAAAAAATTTACTCTTTTAGAGAAAAGTTAAATAATTCCACAATTATGGTTGCTCCAAATTAGACACTTTTTTTAAACTAATATGTGGTGCAACTGATTTTGTAGCAGTCCAGTTTTATATAGAACATAGACAAGCATTTTCAGCCCATCTACTATGCTAGCAGGACTTGGACAGATGTTTAAGAAAACTATATAACTGCAGAAAAGGAACTACTTATGTGGTTTTTACATTTGATAAATTTAGATCCTATATGATACTATATAAAGTCATTGTTTACATTAATCACTCTACATTAAAATATTTGTTAAATAATCCAAATGTTAAGTTAAGATTAATTAAATGTATTTTTTATTACTAGAATTTGATTTGGAGATCAAGGATAAAAAGGAGGTTGAAAATCTAGTTAGAGATCATCTATCAATTTTAGAAAATTCAAATTTAGAGAAGCTTGGAGAAAATAAGATTAATGATGCATTCCCTGAAGAGTGCTTATATAATCTCGAATAGGTTAGTAAACCTAAACTTCTATGGTTTGCTAATATTTCTAAGTATCTGGCTACTAGGATTCTTCCTAAGGGTATTTCTCATTAGCGAAAGAAGAAATCCTTCTCTAATTTGGAAACTTACCTTAGGAAAGACCCTTTTCTCAAAAGATTTTGTACATATTAAATAGTTTAAAGATGCACTTTTAAAAACAAAGGATGGAAGATTTTGGAGCATTGTCATGCCAATCTAATTGGAGGACATTATCCTGTAAATATAATGAATCACAAGGTTCTTCAATAAGGTTTCTGGCGGCATACATTATTTAGACGAAGCCAAAGGTATGTTCAAATTTGGGATAAGTTCAACAAACAAGGAACATTTTCACCGGGATGAAATGCCTAAAATTTTATTTTGGTTTATGAAGTATTTGGTATTTAGGGCATTGATTTTATAAGTCCATTTCTAATTTCTAGTAGAAATAAATACACCCTAGTAGCTATAGATTATGTTTCTAACTAGGTTCAAGCTTAGGCTTTACCTCCCAATGATGCTAGTAAAGTTTCTTAAAAGGTTGTTTTCTTGATTCGGCACACTAAGAGCTATTATTAGTGATAATGGTACTCAATTTTTGTAATGTACAATTTGAAAAAGTTATTAGGAAATATGGAGTTACACATAGAGTTGCAACTCCTTATCACCTTTAAACTAGTGGCTAATTGGAATAGCTAATAAAGAACTTAAATAGATACTAGAAAAGATGGCAGAGCATCATAGAAAATATTTTTATAATAATTTAGATGATCCTTTATAGGCTTATAGAACTAAATTTAAGACACTTCTAAGCACTAAACTTATAGGTTAGTGTATGGAAAAGTTTGTCACATACCTATTGAGCTTGAACATAAACCATATTGGGAAATCAAGTTAATTAATTTTAATCTTAATCTTACGTGTAGGAAAATGAAATTCGAAGGGAATAAGCTCGAAGAATGGCATATGATGGGTTATGAAAACTCAGGGCTAAAGGTATCATGTTATGAGGATTAAGTAAACTAAGCAATTTAAAGAAAGATATCAATTGCTCTTATACAACTTCCAACTTAGTTTACGCAAGTTGAAGTCTAGATGATCTGGACCCTTTGTAGTGAAGAGATATTTTTTTTTCGTATGGCATTACATAAGTAACTCATTAGGGAAAGGGTATGTTTAAGGTAAATTGGCATCAACTGAAGCAGTACCTTAGAGGGGATTTTGACAAGCATATTATAGAGGATTTTAGTCTCCTCAATCAAGATGGAGTAAGTTAAAGGCGGAATGTCAAGCTAATAACATTCAATGATCATTCCTTAGGAGGCAACTCAAGATTTTTAATTTGGTAATTTCATTTTTCAATTATTTTTGTTCTAGGATTTTAGGTTTTACTTTTCATAATTGAACTTATATCTATGTTAATTTTGTGGTTTGGTATTAGATTTTCTCTTGGTTTATGATTATATGGGTGCCATTTTATTCTTTTATGTCATGGGTATGTGTGTTTATTTACAAGTATGAAAATATGTGAAACACTGGCTAAATCCAAAAGTTACATAGAGTAAAATGCTATGTTGAGTTATATGCTCATATTGATCAAAGACATGACTATGTTCCACCTAGAGTAAAAGTGTTAAAAAGTTATAATAAGAAACACGATCTTTAACATTCTTGTTAGTGACTATGTTAAAGAGCATGGGTGAGTAACCTACACACCCATATGCATGTCTATGTTTCCAGAACTAGGTAAGCATTTAAGAAATAGTAAGAAACAAGGCCACAAATACACTTATATCGGTGACCGTATTGACTTATATTTCTTTTTTTCCTTATTTTTCCAAAAAGTTATAGAACGGTACATGGTCTGTAACACTAGAATTGTTCTGAGCTCCATTAGAAGAGAACTTGAAGGTATCCAAGAACAAATTGGTATCACCCTAAATGATCCCCAACTCCTAAATAAAGAAAAATAGTTACTTCCCAAATTTATGTAAGTTGTCAACAATCATGCAGCAAAGGGCTAAGGTTAATTAGACGAAAGATGGTGACAATTGTATAAAATTCTCTTTCAACACCATTATTACAAGGAAAAATCAGTGCATAATTTTGTTCTATCACCTCCAAAGATGGTTTAGTGTTACAAAATCCCTAGGACACCTAACAAGAAGTAGTGAGGCACTTTGATTCTCTTCTTGGCACTCCTAATCTATCTTATGTTACCTACTCTGAGCTTTATAAACTTATCTCAAAGAAAGTTTCCATTATAAACTTGGATTCTCTTCGATATGGACTTGGATTCGTTAAATACATCTGAGTTATTAAAAATTGCTAAGAGTTAAAATAAGTCCTATCTTAGCTAGATTTACAATCTCTTATGTGAACCTACAAACCTACAAAAGGGTGATGAATCATACTAATCATGATAAATAAATAAGATTCATTCACTTATAAGATATGTATTAGTTAGCTGGCCTTAACAAATCATCTTATTACCTTGGTCTCCCCTCGTTACCATTAGAGTAACTTATTGGCATTATATGCCCCAAATTCAACAAATAGAAATCAACTTGATTCTTGTGTGACTAAAAGCATATCTCATGTTAAAAGGCTTCACAATCACACCACACCGCTCCCAAATCGAAAACGACATTATTCAATGTTTTTCTGTCTTCTAAGGATGGTAATAGGTCAGATCGAGCTCGAGTCAATCCATACAATTTTGGGCCTAAGCTCGACCTCCTTAGTTCAACAATTTAACTTTTTTTTAAGTTAAAAAAAACCATTGTTTTTGGCAAAATAATGTTTTGTCTACGTTCATCAACCCAAGCCGAATACAATACCTGAGGTCCAATCAATCTAAACCTGAGTCGTTAACTTCGGACTTGGCCAAGTCCAATTGCCAATCCTACTCTCTTCGAGGTAGGACAGAGTAGGACTATAATGAAGCATTTCATTAGAACAACATACACGTGGCTGAGATCAGATGTGAGATCCAACAAAAGGCACAAACACCGTCACCCACCAGGACGGTCGTCATATTCCAACGACCGATTTGATCTTTTGGACTAGTTTTTGGTCAAGGTGATGGCAGTGGTGGGGAATATGCTTTCGTCTCCCACAGCAACATCACTTAAAACGCCCACATGTTAACCTCCTCGATGCCCTCCCTGAGAGGCCACTATCCAATATTTCATTAATTCTTCAAGGGTAACAATAGCAAATTAGTAATACAACTTCACTTCCGAAAAAGGGGCATCGAAAATAATAACAGGAATCTTTGTGGTATTATCACTGATACCATGATGAGTTGTCTCCAAGGTAACAAACACATCATAGGGTATGGGGACACATCCAGAGAGGAGAGGGCCCATTTTTATCTAATAAAGACGAAAGTGTACAAATAATGAAAGACGAAGACATGCAATTGAGCTTTGGTATCTCTCCACTTATTTATTATACATTTAAAAATAAAGAACTCTTCATTCCTAAAATCCTATGTGCTTTTTGCTTGTGCCAACGTACCAAATTAAGTCGTTTCAATCCAATGGACCAATTAAACTCCCTATTAAAAATCACTTTACATGCAAATATAGGAATAAGAACATTACACATAGAAATAAGGGCAAACATAGCCTGGCAGGGTAAAAAATTTTGAACCTTTTTATTGGTGAAAATGGATAAGAAATGATAAATGACAACATATTCATCCTTCTTTCACTAACCCAGTTTAAGTACCCACCAGGCAACGTTCCAATCCCCCTCATCGCTTCCATTGTTTCTGCATATATCACAATATATAAATGTACAAGATCCTCTTCTACCAGCCTCCTAGCGTCTCTCTGTTTCATTCTCAAGGAGACAACTTAACCAATGGCACATACCTCAGATACCTCCCTCTTTTCTGTTTCTTTCTGGATGGTAGAGATACAAGGGGAAAGAAAAGAAAAAGTTCCAAAACGAAAATTAAAAAAAAAAAGTTGGAAGAGATGGAAGGACAGAAACACGGAACCACAAAGCAATGAGGAATGAATGAATAAACTAAACTGGAAATGGAGAACTAAGGTATCTTCTCTGGGTTCCTATGGCAATGGCTGTTAATGGAATTATTATCTTGCTCTGGGTTTATGTCACAGGTACCTAGTAATCCTTGTAGGGTGGAAGGACTGAAATTTTTTTTCTTAAGACATTGTATTGACGAAACAAACTGTAAAAAAGAAAGGGACGCTAGTACTACAGAGTACAGTCATAAGTCCTACAAGCTGTAATGCTTCACCGAGTGTTCCAACATTTCTCGACTAGGGCAGACAATCTCCTTCACTCGGCCACCATTTTTGTATATCTTAAATGTTGGAACAATCCTCACATTCTGCAAATTTGCAATTACTGGGTTCTCATCAACATCCACCTATCAAACAAAAGTGTTAGTCAAGGACAACGGCAGTGTTAGTCAAGGACAACGGCACTGTATGTTTCATTTGTCAACACACAATAGGGGACAGATTGGAAATTAAAAGATATTTTCAGTATAAACTTAACTAGCACAACACTGACCTTCAGAAAGTTTATTGATGGATAGCGACCACATAGTGTGTCCACAAAGGGAGATATTTGATTGCAGTGCAGGTTAGAGGATGACTTGAAGTGAACAACTGAAATGCCTGCAACAGAAATAGCTCATTAATCAAAGTGCAAATATATTCGAAAAAACAATCATAAAAGGAATAAAGTTTGATGTTCAGAATGCAAATAGAAGGCTTACCGGGTGAAGATAATGCAGCTCTGAACTGCTCAATTCCCGAAACTTCCTCCACTTCACCACCAAATTTCAGATTGTACACTTCCTCGCCACGAGACTTTTTCAGGGAAACTTGAGAATGAAAAAGGGATTCAGCAACATCATTATCATCTGGAAGCTCCCTCCTCAAAATTTCATAATCTCTTACAGCATCAGCCCATCTGTCAAGCTGTAACAATGTAATTTACATGCTTGAGAAGATTATGAATGCGCAAATACGAGAGTAGAGTATCTTATTAGCTATTACCTTAGAGTTTGAGGCAGCTCTTCGAAGAAGGGCTTTTACATAATTAGGCTGGATTCGTAATGCTTGGTTGCAGTCATCCAGAGATCTCTCCCAGAGTTCAAGTTTAAACCAACACGCTGCTCTGTTACAATAAAGGACAGAATTTGAAGGGTCAAGCCTGAGGCCTTCCCCATATGCTGAGCAGGCTTCCGTAAATCTTTCAGATTTGAAGAGATCATTGCCTCGAATACGAGCTCTTGCCACCAACCTGACATTATTAAGCAGCACAGCTACTTCGACATTTACTGGATCAATCTGTCCAGCTTTTTCAGCAGCAGTGACTGCATTTTCAAACCTGCAACACGCCCACCATCAAGTATCAACCTTTGCAATATCCTTCTGTATCCAACATGGGACAATTATTTGTATTAAATCTTAACTCACCTTCCCATAGCCATGTCAATCTGAGCTCTAACCAAGAAAGGATAAGCTTCAGAAAGCATACCAAAAAATTGTGTCTGATAGCAGGCCTTTGCATGTGATTCCAATGTCAGAATGTTTGATAGGCAAGACTCCGCATCCTCTAGTTGATGAAGCTTCAAAAGGGCTTCAGCTCTACAGATAGAGAGCTGTAAATGCCACATTAACAATTTAGCATTTGTAACTTAAGCAAGCACTAGAAAAGGCAAAAGCATATGTAAGAAGGCAAAACAAAACAGAACAAGGCAATTTACTGACAGAGGCAGCACCCACATTTGGTACTTGAAGATAGTAAAACACACACACACACATATTTCACTGCCAATCTGCATTTTTACAACAGACTGGTCCCAATCCTAAAACCTCTATTTAGTATTTATGTATAAACTCACTCAAATTCCACCCACTCACTTAGGCCTCAAGACCCACCACTACTACACAAGCCTTACATCTGTTCAGATACACACGCTACGTTATACAACTTTTCAAGTCAAAAGGACATAAAAATTGACATAACATGACGAAATTATCACTTAAGTATTCAAGAACCATAGATATCTACCAGAGGACAATAGTCAGCTCCAGCGGCAATAGTAGCATCAACTTCTCGCAATACACTTGTCCAATCATTCATTTTCCTAGCATCAGAACAGTTGGCTAGATGTTTCTCAACCAGTTGCAACTTCTGCAACTCGAAAGGATCTGGATGTTGCCCAGGAAAGTACAGATGCCTCCTGGCATTCTCAACCTGCCCAAGCCTGAAACAACAAGAAGTCAAATGAGCAGATCCCAGTATCACATAAGTCAAATTCTTTCCAATATAATCAAGATAAACAAATTCAACTTTAACTCATAAATAATTAAACGAGTAAAAACTGGTAGCAAAGAACCCAAGCAAATTTATGGAAATCAAATTTGTTATGTCAATATAGAACAAGGGATCGACATGCTCACATAAGAATCGTGTAGCAATTTAAAAGATAGATAATATGGGAAACGTCCAACTAGTAAAATAGAAAGCTATAAAACAAAAAGTCAATACCATGCAATAACATTGTACGTTCACAAAGCAGTAATCACAAAACAACCATCACTGGGCATCATATTGGGAAACAATGGAGACAAATGATGATATGTTCTCTACATCAGATCCAGGAAAGCTTAGAAAGAATTTCCATTAAGAAAATCATAATATGGCGACATTCCAACAGAAAAATTGAAAAGAGAACTACAAGGACGTAAGCTTTGAATACAAGAAGCGCTCAGCTTGAATAATTTGAAGCGACCTCCCTCAGAACATTAAGCCCTCGACACAATTTTTCACCGTAAACATAATCACCTAACCCGCGGTCCATGGACAGCTTAAATAATCACAAGCCAAACAGTGTCATATAATACCACTCTCAATCCCACTAGTTCTGACAAGAAACAGGTAACACACAGACGATGAAACACCAATCCCACTTTTTCAATATCAAAAAGGAAAGTCAAACAATCCTTAAACAAACAAACACTTTAGCAAATGTCCGAATATACAATAGTTCATATAGAACGCAACAATAAGAGTAAAACATAAATCCATCGTTCACAAAACCACTAAAACAAAACAAATCAGAAGGAGTTCAAAATCCCCTCCACAAACTCACCTTATAAGCGAAGACCCCAATCTCTGATGAGCCCTCCAATAATTAGGATCCAACCTTACCGCCTCCTCACACTCTTTCACCGCCTCCGCAACTTTCCCCAAACCGATCAACGCCGCTGCACGATTACTTCTATACGCCGCATTATTTGGGGCCACAGAAATAGCTCTATCGTACAATCCCAACGCCTCCCCAAAATTTCCTTTCTTATACAGCTCATTCCCAGCTCTTTTCAACTCCTCCGGATCCACACTCGAACTCCGAAACCCTCCGCTAACGTTTCCACCTCGTACGTTACTGTTCCCGCTCACCACCGAAACGCTGCTGTCGCACTTGGTGACTCCACCACCCCGCATTATGCTCCCGTGCCCGTAATTCCCAGTTCCCGATCCCAACACGTCGCTCTTCGAGCTCCGGTGAGTCATTCCCAAACCGGCCTTCAACATCTTACCGGAGGGGCAGATGTTTCCGGTGGGAAGCACATTATGAGCTGCTGGAGAGTTCACGGAGCTCTGAGTTGCGCTGCTACTGATTTGCCCACATCCACCGGAGTATATAAACGGATCAGATCTGCAGTTACCCGTTTTGGGAATTTTGGTAGCAGGGCTTGTTTCGGTGGAGTTAGAGAGCTCTCCAGAGTGGCTGTTGTTTGCTTTCTGAGGAGTTGCGACGTGTCCATTGTTTCTGGTGGCGGACACAGATCCGGAAGAGCTAGAGCTTGAGCTTGTGGTGGCGGCGGCTATTGCTGCGGGTGCTCGTGTTCGGAGAGGAGAAACGGGCGAGCCCAGATTGAGTTCTCGGAAGTCGGGCTTGTTGGCTTCGAGAGATACGAACGAGTCGCGGAGTTGATCGGTAAGTGAGTCCAGGCCCAGGTAGGGGTTGTTACCGGAATGTGACATTTTCTCAGAAACCAAACAATATCCGTCTCTCTCTCTCCCTCCCTCCCTCCCTCACCCACCCACCTCTCTTTCCTGATAGAATATTGGGATTGTTAGTCGTTTATGCGTGTTGTTAAGGTTGGTGATAATAATGCGAGAAAGATGGAAATAAGAAAAGAAACCCAAATAAAAAAGAACATAGCATAGGCAAGAGAGATAGATGGGGATCTCGTGAACGAAGCAAAGAATGAGTGTGAGTATGCTGTGGCTCAAAGAGAGAGACAAAGAGACCAACAGCCTAACAGAAGGAAAGAGGAAAAGGATTATTTTTATTATTGTTGGGTATGTTCTACTTCTACTGCTGCTTCACGAGACAAAAATGGGTTTGGATTTAAATAACGATATCAAAAATGGCTCTCTATCACACACTTTCTTCATTTGCGATTCAGATCAGTGGCTTTATTGTTTTCTTTTTCCCTCCTTCGCCCTTGTCTGAGGCTTAAATATCTAAACGGAAATTAACTTTTGTCAAGCCTTGTTTTAGTTAATATAGTCAATTTCTTTTGGATAATCCTCAAGATAGTGCGAAGGTTGGGTACCTGCCCTAACCCTCTCGTGCATTAACTATCTCACAAAATTGTGGCTGGAACCGGCCCTACTTCCCGTCGCTCATCAGTCTGATCGGCACACCGATTCTTGTACTCTGGACCACCAAGCTCACAGTAGCCCAGGAGCCACCATGTAACATATGATGGTGTGTGCGAAAACAGGATAGGATTTACTCCCCGCTATTTAATTTTAGATTCCTGTGCTTTCTAGTAGATTTCTTTGCTCTCTTACGCAACCAAGCTAGCAAACACCGAAGCCCACTTTTAACGCAATCACATCAATACCCTCTACATCCAGGTCTTCTTTACGTTACCTTGGTTAGAATAACAGGATTCGATTCAATTAACGATTGGTGCCTGAGTGGCAATATAGTAAATAAGTCTGAGGGTAGGGATGTGTCAGTAAATAAGGGATGACAGAAATAGGTGGGCACGTGCAATGGCGAATGAAGAGCCAGCTGGCTCTATTCAGAAGAACTCTGGCAGTGGCGTCCAGCTAAGCAATTAAAGGGGCTGAAGCAACGGCCTAGGGAGGGTTCCTGGGGATATTCCGGGGGATTTGATGGAGAAGTTAAACTGGTGAGAAAATTGGCTCGCGACGTCAGAGAAGGAGATCATCTCACGGTGGTGGCATAGGATGAGTGCAATGATATGAGCAGTCGTCCAAATCATGCCAGGTAAGCAACAAACTGCCACGCACTCCATGCCCATTGTTAGTATTCTTAATTTGAAAATATAAATTCAATTTTTAATTTTAATATTAGTATTCGTTTATAAAACAGTTTCTATAAACAAAATCTTATAATTAATATCATTATTAATAATATATAATAATGATAAATATTTATTTACAGTGTTAAAATTTTATTGAATTTATTATTAGGTTTACAAAAATAATAATTGACTGTAAATATTTAATTATTATTTATTGAAATTTACAAAAATTTAATAATTAATTTATATATTTTACTTTTAAAAATATTTAAAATTGAAAATGATAAAATAACAAGATGAGACTTTTATAAGGGTGAATTGTGTTGGAATAACCACATATTTATATGGTATTTTAAAAATTGGCATAAACACGATGCAAGACATTTGCTAAAGCAATCTTTGTTCATTTTCATTTTATTAGTCTCATAGAAATAGAAATTGTTGAAAAATCAAGATGAGATTCAATCTAAAATGTAACAAACTAAATGCAATTTTTTTAGTTTGATTTTTCAATAATCAATATCACTTTAAATTCTACAACTTGATTAATGATTGAAACATAATTAAGTATAAATTATAATTCGTAACTTATCATGAAGTTTAATTTTTTCCTTGTTATTTTTTTAATTATTTTTGAAATTAGCTCATCGCAACCATTATAGTCGTACATATGTCTAGTTTGAAATAGTATCTACAAGAACAAATTGAGGGAATACTACTAGTAGTATAAAGAGGGTAGGTCAAACAAAAAGTTTTTTTAAGAAAAATTAAATGGAGTAATATATTGAAGATGAGTTAAGTAATAGTTCTACAACCTTTGGAGTTATACTCCTTTGTCAAAGCCAACCCATGACTAGTAACCATATTCATAACAAAAAACGATTTCGTTTCTGGATCCCAGCACTTACTATACAACAACATTGTTGATTGTTGAAGGGTCTAGATTAAAGAGGATAATTCCTTGTTCCTCTTCTTCTTGCTACCCATTTGTTGATTTCTTTAGTGGTAATGAAGTTCTCGTTCCTCAACCAAAACTCGTAAGTGAGACTATTCTATTTGGTTCTTCCTTCCTTACTTCTTCTTCATCTGATTACTAACTTCTTTTCTCAGGTCAAGTTTAACCGGTGAGTTCTCTCTATCATTGGATATCGCCTTCCTCAAGGAGCATGGAGAAAGACCTTTGATCGAATACCTTCTTTTATCTTCTTGATCTGTATTTACTCTCTACATTAGATTCTCCCTAAACCTATTTTCTCTTCCTCTTGCTTTCCTTCTATTCGTCTATTTTGTATATGACCTATTAGGTTCCTAATTATGTTGCTAATAGATATAAATTATAACTATAAATCATATTTAGGATCAATGATTATTTATTTTTGCAATTAGTTAGCATAGTTGTAACTAGTACATATGAGCATAGGTTGATCTTATGAGAACTATTTATTAACTAGCCACTGTTCAAAACCTTAACAAACTATACCAATGATTATAGATGATGTAAGCGATCTAGAAGGGGGTTGAATAGATCTTTAAAATTTTTTGTAATTCTCTACAATAAAATCAGAAGTTAATTCACACAAAAATAATTTAATCAAATTTAAAAGTAAAGAGTAAGGAAGAAGATCAAACACTATTTTTATAGAGGTTCGGTGCTAAGACCTACGTCCTCTACCTAAGCTCCCACTTAGGAT
>JANTNU010000004.1:12615335-12625566 GCA_024752395.1 Erythroxylum havanense
AATATTCAAAGCTTGGAATCCCAAAATAAAGCATTAAAAATCTATATTCGATCTTCTCCTAAAATTCCGAACCCTTCGAGGCAAATTCCGAATTTCCCTTTTCATACCACTCGTAGCCCTTCATTTCTAGGTTACAATGAATCAAGAATCACCTCAATCGGACATCTACACCAAAAGATATCCCCAAAAATATAAAAATCTCACTTTCGGACACACAAGGGGCTCGCCACGGCGTGCACCAAAGCGTGCATCGCGGCGTGCGAAATCTCTCGCACGTCGCGACGTGCACATTTGTGCGCTGCGGCGTGCACGCCTCTACGTGCACCTGGTGCACGCGGCGTGCAAACTTCTCTCCGCACGCCGCGGCGTGTTCTTGCACACGTCGTGATGTGCGGGTCGGAGCTGCAACTCGAAAACCCTTTTTTCTGCATTTTTCGATGTCGATCCTTACCCAAACTCAAATGCAACACAACCAAACTATAGATCAAGTCCTCTACTACATTTCTAACCCATTCTAAGCTTCAAATCCGTCACAAACACATCCACCTAAGGAAACCTAATCATTTTTACCCTAAAACCCTAAAACCTTCGATTCTCATAGATTCAAGTTATCTTAGGGTTTAATCCAGCCCAAAACTAGAAGAAACGAAGTTAACTTACCCGGAATGAGCTTCAAACTGTCGGAAAACCCCGACGGACTAACTCCCTTTTTCCTCTCTTCTTCCTCCTCTTCCGACGGCTACCTCTCGTCTCTTCTCCTTCTTTTCTCTTTTCTTTCTTTTCTTTCTATTTCCTTTCTATTAAAACCTAAGGGGTGGACAAAGACCATTTTAGCCCTCCTCCTAATCCTAAATCCATTCTAACTTCAAACTTTCCAAAATGCCCTCACATAATTAAATCCTCTAATGCCTTATTTAACCATATTTACTCACATCTTAAACTCAATTATCCAATATTATGCCTAATTTCATCAAACTAAGCCATAAACACAAAATTAACTCGATTCATGCTTAACAAGATCATAAAAAAAAATCGGGGTCTAACATCATTGGAATATGTTAATGAGAACTTAGCGACCAAGAATATGTCTCTTGAGGTTGACTATAAGCAAAAGGTTTCTGAAAAGGAAGTTCTGGAAAAAAAGAGTAGCTAAGTTGGAAAATACATTGCTAAAAATAATTCTGATAAGGTAAGATAGTTAGAAGAAAAAGTTGTCACCTTAGAACTTGAAAAAGGGAAAAGTGCTAGAAAGATCTTATCTTTAGAAAAAGATCTGGAAAATTTCGTTAATGGAAGGAAGAATCTTGATGCATTGCTTGGTAATAGTCAATGTTTTTTTGGTAAGGTCAGAATTGGATATAATGAAATTAACAATATCAGGCCATACAAAAACTTCTTTGTTAAATCCAATAATAGCTATAGTGAAGACAGCAGGAACCTGTTAAATGGAAAAAAATCATAACAACTATCATTTATCTGTTTTGTGCGATTACTGTGGTAAATATGATCACATTAGTCATTCTTGTAATTTTCGTTAAAAAAATTATATCAAATGTATGTTTGGAGACCAAAAGGTCAAACTACTAACCCGAAAGGACCCAAAAAAATTTGGGCACCTGAAATGAAATAATGTTTTCTACAGATATGTTTAAAAACAAATACAAGAGAGAATCAATAAATAGTTGATAGTGGTTGTTCGAGACACATGACAAGTGAAATATCACACTTCAACTGCATTGAAAGAAAAGACGGAGGTAATATTGTCTTTGTAGATAAAAGTAAAGCAAAGGTCACCATAGTTGGTAAAATTGGTAATTCTGACTCTACCTCCATTGATAACGTTCTCTTTGTTGATCGTTTGAAACATAACTTGTTGAGTGTGAGTCAACTATGTGACAAAGGTTACAAAGTTGCTATCTATTCATCTCACTGTGAAATTTTTTATATTCATAATGATAATATTGTGTTTGTTGGTCCTATAAATCATACTATACATGGTGCTTAACTGGAAGACATGTCCTCACAAAGTGTTAAGTGTTTTATCTCTCTAGAAAATGATTTGTTTATTTGGAACAAAAGATTTGGACATGCCAGCATGAGCATTCTATCAAAATTGGCCAAAAACAAGTTAGTAAGAGGATTACCGACCTTAAAGTTTGAAAGTAATAAAGTTTGTGAGGCTTGATAATAAACATTATGGTATGAGAGGTTATGTAACTTTTTGCTTAAGAATAACTTTCAAAGAGGAAAGGTTGATAAAACCTTATTTATTAAAAGAAAGGAAAAAGATTTTCTCATAGTACAAATATATGTTAATGAAATAATATTTGTTACTACTAATTCATCCTTCTGTAAAGAATTCTCAGCATTAATTCAGGGGGAGTCTTAAATGAGCATGATGGGAAAATTATCATTTGTTCTTGGATTACAAATCAGACCAACAAAAAAAGGAATCTTCATCAACCAAGACAAATACATAGAGGAACTCATCAAGAAATATGATTTTGAGAATGCCAATTCTATGGGTAATCCAATATACACTGGAACTAGACTTGATAAAGACGATGAAGTCAAAGTTATGGATAAAACAACGATAAAGGAATGATTGGATCACTACTATATCTTACAAGTTCAAGACCAGTCATTATGCTTAATGTGTGTCTTTGCACATACTTTCAATCAAATCCAAAAGAAAATCATATTCAAACAGTCAAAAGAATCTTTCGATATCTCCACAAAATTATAGATTTTTGACTATAGTATCCAAAAACTGATTCATTTGACATAGTGGGCTATTATGTTGCAGATTATGCTGCATATTATGCAAGTGATAAAGTCGATTGAAAAGCACAAGTGGTCACTGCTAATTTCTTGGAGGATGTCTAGTATCTTAGTCCTGCAAGAAGCAAAATTGCACATGTTTTTGATGACTAAAGTAAAATACATAGCAACTGCCAACTGTTGTGCTCAAATCTTATGGATGAAGCATCAACTATAGGATTTTTCTCTAAACTTTTATCATATTCCTATATTATGTGATAATGCTAGTGCTATAAATCTTTCTAAAAATTTTGTGCATCATTTTAGGACTAGGCATGTAGAAATCATACATTATTTTCTCAAAGATCATGTTTTAAAAGGAATCACTGATCTTTTATATGTTAATACTAAGAATCAAGTAGCTGACATTTTCACCAAACCACTATCTGAAGATAGATTTGCATGATAAGAAAAGAGATTTCATTTAAAGATAAGCGGGAAGTTATGACAAGTGGCAATATGGATTTATCAGAAGATATGCAACCAATCACACTTCTTGTATTAGCGCATGATCGTTCATCCTTACACAAGTTCAACATTCAAGAAGTGTCTAATATTCCAGACACAGACTTCTCTCTTCTACTCACCTTCATTGTTCTTCGAAGCATTGCTCTTGACTCTCTACATTCCAACTTTCTGGTTCCATCTCAAATCTTCTAAACCTCACCCATCTCTCTTAAAATGGCATGAACTAGATCAAAAGGACAAAAGAAAACTCCAACTTCTAACTTCTACTAATAGTCATGGTGAGCTCATTTTTTTGAACCTATTTCCTCTAAGCCCTAAATATCAGAAGTGCACTGGGTTATAAATGATGATGATTCAGAAAAAGAACATTCTCTTTTGGTTAGACAACCATGAACTAGAGGAAGACTTGAAAAACAAGCTGAGAAAGTTTTTGAAAAAAAAGAAAACCCTGATGTTGAAAAGAAAGAGGAAGAAGAATGCAAAAAAAAAGGAAGAAATAAATAAGGGAAAAACTCATATGATTGAAGAAACTATTGATAGAAATAAGCTGTTTCATGAAGAGATGATTTATATAGAAAAAAGGACAAAGAAGATACAAATAGCTACACAAAAAGGAAAGACATCAATACCATAAAAAATGTTTCAATTAGCCGAAGCTGAAGTTTGCTATAATATGCAGTGTAAGGAAAGAAAGGTGGTTATTGAGTGGATCTTGTTTCCTATGATGTTTGATGATATAGGTATACCTATCTCTCATTATTTTATTACCATTTGTTGGGAAAAATTTATAAAATTAAGCAAGAAAGCATGCGATGAGCTAGTCAGAATATTCTACACACACATGAAAAATGAAGAAATTAATAGAAAACTAGCCATTATCCCATAGGTGAATGAATGTGAAATTTTAATTTTGAGGAAATCTAAGGAGATATACTCCTGGAAGTAGCTCTTACGGGAAGAAATAATTTTCCCTATCGTCAATGGGATGTTAATGATCTAAAGATAGTAGAAGTTGTCAAATCCATCTGCAATCATTCTAAAAACACCCAAGATGGAAGACCCCAAAGCAGACTATTAGACTTAATACCACGATGCCTTACATCACTTTCAGCTACTTGAATTTTTCCTAAGAGTAGCTTAGTTGAAAGATGCAGCTTGCTGGACACTTATGTGGCATATAATTTGTTAAAAAGAACAAAATGAATCTTCCAGCTATGATCTTGAGCTTCATAGTGGACAAGGGGAATTACAAGAATACAAATGGTTGCTTACATTATGGAATATTGCTCACCAAGATTTTCAACCATTGTGGAGTTCCTTTTACAAATCTAAATTGGTATGCTCTAGCTAAATTTCACCCTTCCATTCCTTATCAATTTGGATACATATTGCAAAACAATGTCTATGTAGACAAAAGATCTGAAAGAGTAGCAGAAAACTTAGATCTTACTCCAAACCAACAAACTCCTGCTCCTCCTCAGATGAAAATAAAGGATATTTAAGGAAATCAAGAACAAATGTAAGAATGAATAGACAACGTGCAGAATCAACTTCTTGACTTGTAGATTTTGCTAAATTTTTTTTTAAATCTCTTCAATAACTCTATTGCTATTTGCTTTCTGCTTGGCTTACTTATATTAACGGTTTTGTTTGATGTAGTATTTACTCTTTTCCTCTAATTCATTCTTTTTTATTTCACTTCTTCCCTATACTTTATTTTTTTTATAATGACAAAGGAGGAGAGTTTATGTGGATATATTTTTTCATAATTCTGCATATATAATGATATATTTATCAATACATATTTCTTAACGTTGCCTTGATTATATTGATTGATTATGCTGTTGAACTTATGAAAATTTGTGATATATAAATGATAGTCCTTTTCTTTAGAGACAGGCTCCTTCTAATTATATCTGAACACATTAAAATCATAGGTATCTTTTCGAAATCATCTAATATCTTTTTGAATTTTGAAAAATATATATATTATTTCTTGTCATCATAAAAAAGGGCGAGATTGTTAGTTCAAAGATTATGATTAACAATTTTGATGATAAATGTATAATATTTCAAAATTCAAATTGGATTTATTTCCTTATATAATTAACGGTTTTATTCTTAAAAGGAAATAAAATCATAAAAATATGCTTTCTTTCTTGTAGCAACCTTCATTATGAACTTATCTTATCAGAAATGGTTTATCCGAAAGGATCCTACTAAGGACGTATATTAGCCTTGTGATTATAGGAAGATTTTTTTGACAAAGATGACATCAAAGTTATTCAGATTTAAATCTATCCAATTAACTAAGGATGCAAGATGAAGTAATGACTAGTTGAAGAACTTTACTATTTAAGGAAGAGTCAATGCAACTGTAAACAAGAACCGAACGATTCAGAAGCTTGTAACGCTATATTGTCAAAACACATCAAAAGCATATACATTCTTGAAAGTGATATCTTTGTAAAAAATTCTCTTGTCCTTTAGAAAGTGAAATTCTGTTAAGAGAGATTACTGAGCAAACCTCATTTTTATTTGAAAGCTTGTAGAGGCTAGTGAAATATTACTAGTGTGGAAGGTTGAAGAACCTTGAAAAATATTAAAATTTGAGCTTGGAGAAGCTCGCCAAATTACTACTTGATTTTATGGTGAAACACTCAAGTTGAATACTTAGGGACTGAATGTAGATTTGAATTGTAAGCCGAACTAGTAAAAATCGACTACGTCCTTCTTGTCTCTCTCTTCTTGTCTTTTATATTTCTACATATATGCTTAATTCAGCAAGAGAGTCCTTCACTTTTATAATAGATTCCTTCTATTTTGGACTTGTTGACGATTCTTTTCTTTTTAACAAACGCCTTCTTTTTATTGTTTCAACATGACTCATAACTTAATAAGTTCCTATCATTTAACAGGCTACCATCGTCTAACAAGCTCCTATTGTTTTAATTTTTAACAGGCCGTTGTCTTTATACAAATTGAAAGTAACTTGCAAATATTTTTTAAAGTCACACACAATTCACTCCCCTCTTGCGTGTGTTTGCTTTATCATATTAGTCCAAGCCCTTTTTCAACTTTAGGTAAGTAAGCATTCCTCTATGCTACATTAGCAACATAACCTTTATTGTTGTCTCTACACCATAAAAAGCTTTTAAGAAAGTTTTCAATGATTTTAATCAAACTTAAAGGGAAAACAATGTAAGCCAACCAATATGCATGTACTGAGCTTAAGGTAAACTTTATCCATTGAGTTTTTTAGCAAAAGTAAGGCATTTATTGCACCAATTGTTATTTCTCTTCTAGATTCTCATAAAGAGAGGCAAGAACTTATGGGATGCTTGGTTAATAGGTATGAGTAAGGAATAAAAAAGCAACTGCTTAGTAATATATTATTATTGGATGAAACAATATTTTTATATTCAAGGTTCAGGTATTATTTCATACCTCCCGATTATGAGAGGAATGGATTGTCATGCGGGTGACAAGAAGTGTCATGCCCATGATACTTCTTTTTTTGTTTTTCTCTTTTTTAATAATTATATATATATATATATATATAATCATATTTAAAATATGGTTAATTAATTAATTCAAATAAAATTAATTATATTTTAAACAAATTTTTATTTTGTAAGTTTTTAACAAACCAACCACTATCAATTATAATGATAATCATTCCTTCATTCTAACTAACCATCATAATTATAATGATAATATCTATTCGTATTTCTCATCATATTCATTTTCATTTCTATCACCATTGTCTCATGTGAATCAAGTACCCCCTTTATTAATTGTAAGTAAGTCTTTTATGAGAGGTAGATATCCGTAAATATATGAAAGGGAGTTGCCTTGCCTAAAGACTAGTCAAATTGGATATCCACTTTGGTAAGTGACATGAGCTGAGGAAATATAGACATGATTTTATTCGTATTCATTTTAATCCAAATAGCTCCATGATTGTTTCAATGGTTGTCATCAAGGCTCTTGTGGAGTGAGAGTGAGCCCCAAAGAGAAGGAGGAGGTCATATGCAGATGATAAGCTACAAAAGCCTAGTTTTTTTTTACGTTTTTATAAAACTTAAAGTTTCTTTCTAGGTTACTCACACGCTTTAAAGTCTTGATAAAACTTTCATACTTAAGGTGAATAGGTGTGAAGATAAAGGATCCCCTTGTCTTATACCTTTAGCAACTTTAACGAGCTCTGTTAGAGCTCTATTGATAAGTATACTGAAAGATATTATTGTAATGCATCATTTAATCAATTTGATAAACTTTAAAGGGAATCTAAAAGCAATAATGGTATTGATGGAGCCAAGAGCCTTATGAAAGTCCAATTTTATTACACAAAATGTGAAGGAATGTTACGTATTGTAGTTTATGAATAACTATTGAGCTAGGAAAATTTTATCCGCTGTTATTTCCCATTTGCGAAAGCTCTTTAAATTAGGTTGATAGAGAGGTTTTAATAATTATTTGAGCATTAATATCAATATCCTTGAAGTGATTATATAAATAGTGTTGCAGTATATGATTAGTCTGAACCTTTTTAGGAAATCGGGATTTGGCAACTTAGGGATGAAACTTATAAAAGTCTTCTTAATCTCCTTCAGTATTAAGCCTTAATTGAAAAAATTCCAGGAGAAGTTTTGACATTCTATGCTTAGGTAGATGTTAGGATTTCGGGATTGAGCCTGGTTGGGTCGGTCATGCTGGGCCCGAACCCAGTCATAACAACCCGTGGGCTGATCGGTCCATTCTTCAAAGATCAGTCTTATACCTAATGGCTATGTCAAGCCCAGGTCCAATCCACGCTCTCCTTAGCCCATTCGCAGGTGAGAGTCTCCCATGCACGCGTGAAGACTTAAACCTAGCTAGTGCTCCATATATAAGGTATAACTTGACCATATCAGAGGTACGTATGATCATAACCCTAGTTCTCTTGGCTTATAGCAATCCCAATTTCACCAAAAGACTGATTTGAGCGTCGGAGGGGCTTATCGGGAAACAACCCCCACGTGCCTTCCTTGTTTTGCAGGAACCTTCCAGCTGGAGCTTTCGTAAGAATTAACCAACTTTATGGATCCAAACGGCAATATACAGCCTCGTCAGAACCTGACTGAACTAATTGGCACCCACCGTGGGGCCCGACTTTAGGCCACCACGTCCAGAAACACGCAAATCAGTCAAGCGGCAGACAAACCTTGATATAACCGCTGTCGCGGCTCTAGCATTGCAACAGATGGGTTTGCAGTTACCTGCTACCCTGCCGCTGGCACACCATCCTTCCCGCACGCAGTCTTCGAACCCGGATGATCAACCGCAACCTCAAAACCTAGAACAAGAAGAACAGAGCGCAGCCTTGGAAGATAACGCTGGAACCAGTGTGCGCCCGAATCTCCAACACCTCTCTGATGCAGATCCTCTTGCGCCTGTACGCAGCACCCTTACTAAAAAACAGATAGAGGAAGTGGCTGATCTATTGATTCGTCGGATTTTACAATCTCAATCAACTCAACAATAGCCGTCCGCACGGCCGGCTAGTGTAACAACCGATTGCCACCCTGTTGAAACACTAGAGAAAATTGTGGACGATCAGATTAATGCAGCCATGAGCTTCCGCCCAGATCGACCAACAGCCCAGTATAGCTCTCCCTTTACTCCGGGAATCTTGGATAGCCTTCCGACCCCCGAAACTAAAATACCAATGATCGAAAAATATACTAGAAAGACCGACCCCCTAGATTACCTGCAGCACTTCTAGTCCATGATGAATCTACATTACGTTCCGGACGCCATTCAGTGTAAGGCTTTCTGTACGGCCTTTCAAGAGGGAGCTCGGTGATGGTTTAATAGCCTGCCCCCAAGCTGTATCACATGCTTTGAAGATTTCAGGTCATTATTCCTAAACCAGTTCGCCACAAGTAAGCGACCGCAAAAGACAGCCTTGGAGGTCATGCAATTGACCCAGGGGCGGAATGAAAGCTTACGGGAATTTATCACTCGGTTCAATAATGAAGCAGTCGAGGTCCCCGACCTCACTTGCTCGTCTATGTTGGCAGCACTCATGAACAACATGAGGGATGAGGAGTTCAAAAAGTCGTTGGCCCTTGATCAAACCCGATCCATTCAGGAAATAAGAAACAGGGCGGATAAATACATTCAGCTCGAAGAAGTGCTAAAAAATACGAAGCGTAGGTCGGATGATCGTTCGCCAAATGATAGGGCGAACGGTTCGCACAAATGACAGAAGGGCCAGTCGAGCTGGAGAAAACCAGCCGATCGATAGGGATATCGACAGGATTTCACCCCGCTCAACAGACGATATGCAGAAGTACTGGCGGCCATGAGAGCGGATAGGGAACCCCTTCAAGAACCGGGCAAGTTGAAGAATCCTTACAAGAGTAGGGACCCGGATTTGTACTGTCGCTTTCACAAAGACATCGACCATGATACGGAAGATTGCTGGCATTTGAAAAGAGAAATCGAATCCCTTATCCAGAAGGGAAGGCTGGGACGATTTGTGAAGCATGGACAAAATGTCGATCGAGATAATGAGCATAAGATCGGTCGGCCTGACAACAGGTGACAGCCTTGGAGGCGAAATGATAGAAATGATGGAGGGAGGAACAACGCGAATATTGACGATCGACGCGAAGTGAGGGGTCGATCTAGGGCAAGAGGCGACAGGAACACTGGGCAACAAGATGACCGACCGGTGAGGGTCATTAACATGATATTTGGTGGCAATGCAGTAGGTAGATCCACTGCTAAAGGAAAAAAGAGGTATGCCAGGCAGGTCGGTGAAGACTTGTCATGTTAGGCCCCAAATTTTTGTTTTTTTATTATTAAGTATGAATTTATTTGATTTACGCTTTATGGTCTAGTTTGATTTATTGGGAATATTCATGGAAACTTAGGGTTGATTTGAATTTAGTGT
>JANTNU010000004.1:12625666-12637961 GCA_024752395.1 Erythroxylum havanense
TCATGATTTTCAACTTAATTTCAATCAACTCATCCACTTAATTTCATAAACCATACCAATCCACTCAAAACCCCAAATATATCAAAATCAAATCATTTCTTTTCTTATCAATATCCTTTAAATTTTAAGTCATCTATTATACATTACATACAAAGCACTCTTTAAATTTCATTTTCATAATTCAAATTTTCACTCAAAGATCGGGGTCCAACACCTCCTCCAAGGAAGAGTTCTAAGCCTGGAAGAGGTCTCTCTCCTCCTTGACCTCTAAAAGCTCGTCCTTCAAAGCTTTCATATGCTCATGGAGGTCTTGGACTTCCCGGTCCAAAGTCTCTAGACGCTGCAGCATTGCGAAGGACATCTCCGCACTCCGTATACCGCTACGAACGAGTTGGGGCCCTAACTCCTAATTGCTCAGTTTATCCATGAGCCTCTCGTCTACCGGGGAGTGATCCTTTATGCAATATAACGGGACACCTCGACGTCCCCGATCGAGGCAGTTTTGGTCAATTTGATTGTAGACTCCCACTGCCTAGGGTCGGTGGCTCGCCCCTTCCTTTGCCTTTTCCCTCCTTCTCTTTCCCGCTTTGACTTGGCGAGCCGGACGGTAGATCACCGAGCCTGATCAACCTCTTCCTCTTAAGAGGCGGCTCCACTTCCTCCTCCTCCTTTTCTGAACCCGCTCAGCCCGCACTTGCTGGCACGATCGGCAAAGATGCTAATACATCGGGACGATCGTCAACGGGCGGAGGGGCCAACAATATTATAGAACGAACGGGCTCTGTTGTAGGAGGGGCGCCTTCTTGGATCTTGGAAGAGAGGAGGACCCGACAAAATTGCTTATTCTTGCCATGGCTGCACAGTAATAAACACAAGTCAGAAAGCAAAACTAATGCTAAAAAATGCTGCAAGTAATGTAAATACGAAGGGTCGACCAGGCGGGGCAGTTTCTTCTCCTAGCCCACTAATTTGTGGCAGTGGGTCGATTAGAAAGGAGTCGGCTGAGGCTCCCCCAAAATATCCCTGAATGAGCTGAGAAAAGTTGTATCGGCCGAGCCCTTTTATGCGACTGACCACTTCCCACTCCTCTCTACTAAGGGATATGCTCGACGTGTCGTTCCACTGCTCGGCTAAAGGATACCTCCACGGCTGGGACTCAAAGGAGGATCTTGGGGGTTTCACAAAGAAGTACTTAGTTCTCCAAGCAGAGACTTTCAAAGCTGTTCCAACCGGGCGATATCGGGCGTCTCTATACTACAGAGAAGGGATCCCGGCCCCAGAGCTCAGACTCTGGCTCATCGTCAAAAAGTGATGCAAGATGCCAACCGAGGGCGAATGATCGAATTGATGGCACAGCAACGTCAGACCATTAATAAACCTCCAACTATTCGAAGGAATTTGGCTCGACATCAGCTAGTAGGCAATGCAAACCTCGTCGACAATCGGGACATACGGAAGCTTCATGCCACCAACCGAGAAAAAACTATCGGAAACGACGAAATATCCACTCAAGTTGCTTTGGATTTGCTCATTCCCCAAGGCCAACCTAGGCTCCCAGGACATAGGGATATTATGCCTGAAGATCAACCGCTTCAGCTCCGCCACAGTCATCGTCGACACATTTCTCGGTGGTCTTTCCACAACCAACCCATCCTTCCTTTCTCTTGTCGATATTTCTTCGACACCTCCTACCATACTTCTAGAACTGGCTGTCGACATGCTTACCCAGAAGGAAACCTTAGAAAAAAGTTTAGAGGAGGAGACGAGGGAAAGGGACGTACCTATTTAGTGAGTAGAGGTTGGAAAATCGGACGACGGTGGAAAGAAATTTCTGGGAACTGTAAGCAAAGTGAAAGCAAGAAAACGAAACAAGCGTGAAGAAAACCCACAGTCTACTAATCCTGAGTACTTATGGAAGATCGTTCCAACAGACACTCTAATCAAAGCGCGACGCGTGGAGAAAATCCGAACAAGCCTGGACACGCGGTAGATTCCGAGCCAAAGAGAATTAGGGTTATTCGAAATCCGGAGCGACGCAGCAGTTGAAAGGACGCGCATGACAGCTGCACAACGGTTACAAGGACGATACGTTTCAGATTCTAAAAAGTTGTCAGAGGGCACATGCCGCTAATAATGATTAAATAAAATACCCTCACGAGCTCAACAAAGATGTTTGTCTGAACTTGCTTGATACGAGCTGTGTAAGTCCGAACTCCCCTGTTATGAGCTGTCATGCAATAATGGATACCGATTGATCGAGACGCCCGACCGATCGATCCCAATGTGAATGATCGCATGCTGCATCTCAATATCCAACCGATCGAGACCATTACGAGTTGTCTTACGTACGAGCTACAAGACCTCTATATACTCCTCCGACCCTTCTCTTCGCTCAGACTCGAGGAGTAGGGGGCTTATGGTCGGATCGATCGTGCTGGGCCCGAACCCAGTCATAATGACCCGTGGGCCGATCGGTCCATTCTTCAAAGATCAGTCTTATACCTAATGGTTATGTCAAGCCCAGGTCCAATCCACGCTCTCCTTAGCCCATTCGCAGGTGAGAGTCTCCCATGCACACGTGAAGACTTAAACCTAGCTACTGCTCTATATATAAGGTATAACTTGACCATATCAGAGGTACGTATGATCATAACCCTAGTTCTCTCGGCTTACAGCAATCCCACCTTCAACAAAAGACTGACTTAAGCGTCGGAGGGGCTTATCAGGAAACAACCCCCGACGTGCCTTCCTTGTTTTGCAGGAACCTTCCAACCGGAGCTTTCGTAAGAATCAACCAACTACATGGATCCAAACGGCAATATACAGCCTCGTCAAAACCTGGCTGAACTAGAGCCCATAAGGCCCAGTGCATTGTTTAGCTTGAGGTCAAACAATGTCGTTTCCATATTAAACGAATTTAATGAAGAGATCTAAGCTCTTATATTAGCATCTTAAATCTTATTAATAATAAAAGAGTTAAGCAATTGCAATAAGAGGAAGAATGCTAAACTGAGCGTAGTCTATTAGAGAAGTAATTAAAAGGTTTTTGTAATAAACAAACTTGAGAGTAATCAATAGAACCATCTTCCCTTAAGTAGAGGTAATCCTATTGTGATTTTTTTTTTTTTGCTTAAGAGGGATGGTTTGTGGAAGAAAGCTATATTTTTATTACCTTCATTTAGCCATTACTCAGTTTGAGCATTAACTAGTTAACTTCCATAACTTGTGAGTGGGCTAGAATAAACTATCTTTTCCTTTTCTTGAATTGTTGTATTGGAAAGATCAAGGTAAAGAAGTTATTAAATCATAGCAGATTGTGGATTGTCATCTTTAAGTTGATCCAGCAAAGTTCTTCTTTGATCATCTGGAGTTTTCTTATGCATATAAAGGATAGGATAATTCAATAATTTGATTAAATTTGAAAGGAAACGTGATTTTGTTCCTTAAAGACATGGGATTTACCAAACATATACTTGATAAATGATAAGTTATCTGCTTAATTCTGAACTTCTTATCAGCTTCTCTTATACCACCTCTCTTAAAGAGTTATCAAATAATTGAATTAATATTAACTAACTTTTGATGATATGTACATACAAGACTACTGATATTCATCTAATAATAAAGCTCGAAACGAAGAAAAAAATATTATAACTATAATCTAAAATTATAAAATTTCCAATCTTTTACATGGAAACATAGAAAAAAGTTTTCATACTTTCTTGAGATATAGAGTTGGAAATGATGCATTAATGTAAAGAAGAATGATTAAATTATATATGGGCATTATTATTAACTGTAGTGTATGCTTTTGAGAGAAATATGAAAAGTTGAGAATTACTGGATTGTGTTACTAAAACACACGAGGATACTATTTGAAGCATATTTTACTTCTTATAATACTTTTATATAATGATTTAATTTTTATAATAAAATTTAATATTGTATAAGTTTAAAACTAATAACATTGTTATATATATATATATATAATATTTGCACTTATATATATAAGAAACATTTGTATATCATACTTATATTTTTTAATATATGTTAATTTTTAATAAATTATTAGTTGTTTTAATATATGAAATAATAATCTTAACACATATAAGTAATTTTTTATTAAATCCTTGCACATTGTACATGAAACTGTATTAAAATCTAAGAATGAAATATAATTGAAACTAATTCAAAAAAATATTATTTTATTGAAATAATTAAAAAAATTTTGAATTTTTCCATCAGTAAAAATATCTAATACTGGATAATTTTCCAATATAAATTTTAAATAAAAATGATGTCTAATGGGTTAAATACAATACTATAAAAAATATTGAATCTATTTAAAAGTGGATCTAATGATACTTGTATACACATATTAAAATAATAAAAATTTGCTAATAATGAATTAGTTTTATTTTAATTAAATTTAATTATGTAAAGAAACATTTATTATTTTTAAATTTAATATTAATTTAGTGTAGATTTTTTAAACTAGAATTATATCCAGCAGAATTTGCCACATGTTAAATTGTATTAATATTATAGATTACAAATATTAATTAAGAATAATAGAGTCAAGCTTGAGAAGGTTTGCCGAATTCTCACTTTTCATACTAAGTCTCCTAACTTTTCTTGTCTTTGTTGCAATTAAGACAACAAAAATTTCTTAAAAGAAAGATTATTTAGACCATCTTTTAAAGATCCAAAGATAAGCAACAATAAAGTAGCTAGTCTTTGAAGGGGGTGGATGAGTTTATCAAAGATAGACTTGGCAACGATACTCAGGAGCCCTCATGGGGTGTGGCTTGATGGTTGAGAGCGGGGTTTAACTTTGGTTAGGTCCCAGGTTCGATTCTATGCTAGCCTCTTTTGTAAGAGCCTGGGGCAGCCGGGGTTTTACCTGTAGATGGAGAATTAGTTGGACCCTCAATGATGAGGTGTGCTCGCTTGGCTCGTCTGTGAGGTGATGCGCTAGTTGAACCCTCAAAAAAGTGTGCCCGCTTGACCACGCGCTTATGGGGTTTCCTCGAATTAAAAAAAAACAATACTCAGGACCATACTAATCTGATCGGTTCAGACTCAAAATTCAGGCTTTTGATAAAAAAATAGTTTGGCTCATTCACCTCCTCACTTCCACACGTCAACGTCTTGCCACTCGAGTTGCCTGTCGCCTAAGTCTCTCAAATTGGCTCATTCACCTCCTCAGCCACTTATCGATGTCTTCCTATTTGTCGTCAATCACCAGTCGTTAGACTATAGTCACCTCCTCTCCTTACAGACTCTTAAGTCACATCCTGCTTGCCAGTTGGCATGTTTACTAGTGCTCTGTGAATAGTCTAGGTTGTCGAAGAGAATTTCTAGTGAGCGTTTAATAGATACCAGTTGGCATGTTTACTGATTACCACTTGTTCCTTCCTTTAATAGTAGTTTTTTATTTAGTTGTCTTAAAGAACATGAACCTTCCTCTTATAGGTTTGATTTGTCTGCAAATGTACCAAAGTTAACGGTTTAGAGGAACTCGAAAGTAGTGAGAACAAACTATAATAATTTAGTATGTACAAAATACAAGTATGTATTCTTCACTTTTATCATGTGAAATGCATCTAATGTTAAGAACTTAGAAGCCCTATTATTTTATATGGTTGTTTTGTTTGTTCTCTTGTAACCTTATTATGATGCAATGCTTTTTGCTTTCTTGTTGATATATTGCTTTCAAAGACAAGAACAATGAATAACACATAAGTTTCTTCTCTTTTATTTTCTCATCTTGCTTCTTTGTTTAAACTTATATACTTTGCGTGTTCCTTAGTTGACTAAAAACTTGTTGAAATTCTCAAACATGGAACTTAAGTTTGTGAGACTTATAATTATCTTGGTTATTATAGAAATTGTCTTGTAGTTGTAAAACTAAACTCCAACTTGAAAAGGGTTTTCTAGTGTCCATATATGTAAGGCTAAATGTGGTCGGTTTTGCTACTCTAATTTTGGGTTCTATTTTATTTGGTTCTCAAAGTGCTTATTATCATCCCAGATTATTAATCTACATGTGATTCCTAAATATCAAGCTTAAAAGTTTTTTATTCTATTAAGTTTCTATGTCCAATTAAAATAGATTGTGAATTTAAGATGTTTTTCTACGTTGGGATAATGACCCAAGCCTTCAACATTCTTATTATGTGTAGATTCCTTGTATGTGTAGATTTTTTTTTTGTCTTTTTTGACATTATTTCAAATTCTTACTTTATCTAGGTTTCCTATCCTAGGGTTATATTACTATATAAAGACCGCTTGGAGATCCTTTGTAACACCATATTAGTGTACTCTTCGTTAGTCCTATGGTTTGTGAGAGAAAGAGAAAAACTGTTGTAAGTTTTTTTCTTGACATAGTACATATTTTTGGACTCTCTTCACCCCATAGGTTTTCATCTTGGCACTCAGGTTTTTTTATGTAAAAATTCTTTGTATCCTTTTACTATTTTTTCTTTATTTACTTGATTGATTCCATTACTTCTACAACTACTCGTTAGAATTTACAATAGGCTTACGGGCTCACATAAGAAGAAAAGTTAGACTACATACAAGTCTAAGTGATGTTCTATCCTAAAATCAATTGGTGATAGATAAAGTAGCCCACTAGACATATATGTTAGTCTTCTTTCTTCTCTTTCTCTAATGTGGAACAAACTCCCACTCTTTATATTTCAACATCCCCTCACGTGTGGGTCTAACACATGACATATAATCAATCATTTCAAGATGTTAACGACTATCATAAGAGCAACCTGCTCTGATACCATATTAAAAACCTTCTCTATGTATTCAGATAATTAGGTTTACATATGTTGTTGTTCTTATATAGAGCTGAGTTACATAGTTATCTCCTTATTTGGAAATATCCCTAATATAGCTAAATATTACAGTTAAGGATACTCTATAAAGATAATCCCTTAATTAAGGAACTATCTATTATCATGGGATTCTCTACACTACTAGCACAACAAACTGGTACAATTAGTTTTGCTACTTGGAAAGTCTAAATGCAAGTCGTTCTCAAACAACATGGATTGAAGAAAGTTTTGTCTGACAAGACAAAGAAACCTGCCAATATGTCAAACAAGAATTGAGAAGACTTGGACAAAAAAGCCTTGTTTACTATTCAATTATACTTGACGCATTAAGTGCTCCGGGAATTAGTCCATGACACTATTGTTGCAAGACTTTGGTTAAAATTGAAGTCCTTTTATATGACGAAGAGTCTAGTCAACAAATTTTGTCTCAAATAATGTCTCTTTACGCTCAAGATGTTCGAAGGTACACTTGTCCCATCTCATCTTGACAAATTTAATTCCGTTATTCTTACCAAATAACATGAAAAATACAAACTAATAACTCCTCATTGTCCCTTATTCAAGACCTCGATAACTGAGATAAATTCAATAGACTCAAAAGCTATAATCCATATCTAAATACGTGTCTAAATAAATCTATTTGAAGCAAAAAAAACTATTAACATATAAATGTAGTAGAGAGAGAGAGGAAGAGGAGAGCGACTTTATCTCTTTATCGTGTTCGATATTGAGTTGTTCGGTTAGTAAGTTAATACACTGGCTACCTTACTGCATAGACATATCGAAATTGCAATAAGTTGAGAGGCTTAAGAGAGATTAACTTTTTTTTTTTTTTGCATTCTCTAAAATGGAACTACTTTCAGGCTTCTTAAGTAAGTTTTGCAAATTTCCCTCATTTACAACTATTACGTTACGAAATTTCATAACTATCCTTAATTCTATTACATCAATTAAAACATGTTTTTTTGAAAAGTGATGACGCGAATAGCCACCACTTTTCGACTTCGTAATCAAATCCTTACGAAAATCCCTTATAACTTTATTTAAAAAAATGATTATCATCACTAACGACTTATTTTAATAAAATAAAATAATTTCTTATTTAATAACAATAATAATAAAGATGATCATGTAGTTATGTTGGAGTCTTCCCTTTTCTGTGTCTTTAGAATACAAACAAAAGCCCGTAGTACCGAGTTTTTTTGGTATTTAGCTAGTTCCTAAGCCAAAGATTCAACGCATATATATAGTCATTAAACGCACTCTAGTACCCACAAAGACTATCTTTTCTAACTTTCATATCTACCCCAAGTATTCCTCCCTGTCACAGTAGAAAGATTAAGAAACAGTTAATATTATTCATTGAGGTTGTATTCTTATAATTTTTGCAAATTAATATCACAGATATAAGATGATTATGATCCATTATTGACGGGTTTATCTCTTTGTTAATTACTCATGTTGGAAGTTACACAAGAAGTAACTTCCGACGGTTACCGTCCTCATATAAAAGGAGGACATGACTATTACCTTTATATAATTTTCAAGAGGAAAACTCCTTTTATTCTGAAACTCTTTTCATTCTTCTTCGATTTTGTTCACGAGAATCACACCATTAAATATTAGAGTTTGAGGCGTGGATTAATTGGTGACTCTAGTAGCCAACCGTCAAATAAAGAATAGATCAATTACTTCCGCATTAAGGTTAGTCCTTATAAATTTACATTGGTATCAGAAAAAGGTTTCATTCATGTCATATTTCAAATATAGATTTGTTTGTTTTTGTTTTGATTTTATATACGTATCATATAAAAACGAAAACAACGAGTATCTTATGTTTTTGTTCTCGTGTTTTTGTTATATAATCTTGTCCGTGGATTAAGAGATCATATGAACCGAAAAACTAGAGTGGGCTTGATTTTTCGTTTTTTGTCCATGATGTTGATTTTTTGTTTTTTGTCCATGATGATTCAAGTGTCTTTCATGAAAGAGGAGATAAAAGTATAGACGAGGACATAAAAAAAACTAGAGAACATGTAAAAGGCATGAGATTATGTTGGTTTTCTTGAGTTTACGAAAATCGAGAAACTTTATTTCTTGTTCTTTATGCCATAGAAAGCAACGTTTAAAAGAATAGAAGGTGTTAGTTTATCATTTTTTATGGGTTAAAGGTTGGTTGTTTAAGAACAGTAAATGCATTAAATGCATTTCATGAGTGTTGTAGCATGAATCAGTAAAAAGTAACATTTGAAAAAGGAAAACAGGATGTACGAGGGAAATGAAAAAGTCTTCCTTCGATTTTGCGTACAAAAGTAGAAGTTGTGTGCATTGATATTCTTGTTTTCATTACCTGTAAGAAGTTACGATATGCATGGAAACTGGATCTTTGTTTTTTTTTGTTTTTGTGCATGATTATAAGTCTTTGTTCCATTAAGAAGAGCATTGTTTTATTTGTTTGAAACTTTCGCAGTGAAGGCTCTTTAAATGCTTTGGCGTTAAATGGTTTCCTAACTGTCCGTATGGTTGCTGTCTTCAGTAGCTAAAGACAGAACAGAACAGGACGGAACGGAACAAAAACTGGAAACGGTGATCTGTTTGGTTATGGTGGATAGAACAGAAAAATCTGTCTTCGTCTCTATGACAATGTGTTTGGTTGCAGGGGACAGAACAGAAAAATGTGCCAATAACGAAAATGCCCTTGAGACTTAAGATGAATATAAATGTGTTATTAATTGATAAGTTTATGCGAATAAGTTATGATTGTTAAAAATTGAGCAAATAATTATAATAACACCTTCAATTGAGATTAAATAATAATAAAACTAATAATAATAATAATAATTCAAAAAAGGTTAACTAATAATAATAATAATAAGAAGAAGAAGAAGAACAAAACTAGTTTGAAGACCATAAATAAGTTCAAAATGTATAATCAGTAATAAATTTGAAAAAGGATAAATACAAACTATATCATAACAACAACAACAACAACAATAACAACAACAACAACAACAATAATAATAATAATAATAATAATAATAATAATAATAATAATAATACTAAAACTAGTATTAATAATAATAATGCTATATACGAATACTAATAATAATAAATACTTCAATAATAATAATAATAATAATAATAAATAGTTGGTTATAATATTACAAATAATAACAATAATAATAATAATGGTAATTATGTAATGAATTATTATAATATTGATAATAATAATTATGTGCAAATACAACATCTTAGCATTGATGAAATTAATTAGAGAAAAGGTCAACACACATTCATATCATTAATTACATAATAGGTTCAACTTGTCGTTCAAAACAAACATCTACGCATTACCAGCACGTCTTACATATTTAGTTCAATGTAAATTAACACCTTATAATTTAGAAATAATGTCTTTAAGAACCATCCCCAGAATGACTCCAATGGCAATGGCTAAGAATACATTAGTCCATGCCATGTTTGGCTGCCTAGTACGAACTACTGTGATTGCTTCAGTTGTTGGAAGTGCGGATGGAATCGGAATGGAGGATGGTTCATTGATAGTTGGCTCAATGTGTGCAATGCGATGAGGCGGCCTATATTGGTCCATGACATATGCACTTTGTGCTTCCTCCAATGTTCGATATCCCCTTAATCGAGCATTGGGAAACCCCTCAGTGACCAATTTTACATCTTCCTAACTGGTAAAAATGCCAACTTGGCGTCCAGCAAACACAACATAGAAGTTGAATCTGGCCATATATAGGTACCTGAAATTGAATCATATTATCATCATTCGAACACGCAGGAAAACACAATGTCAACTTTGTTCAACAAAACAAAGTGAACACATCATCAATGCAAACTCAACACATCATCAACACAAAGTCAACATCAGAATCATAATTGCATAACAGTACAAATCCATCCTCCCATATTAGGTACCTAAAAATGATTGATATTATCAGAATTAAAACACGCAAAATATGACAAACATTAAGAAGTTATAATAAGCAAGCATTGATCATAAATAGTCATGTGGATAAACAAAGTCAACACAAAGTCAACATCACAATCCTAGGTTAATAGCAGTACAAATCTGTCCTCGCATATGAAGCTAATATAAAGGTAGTAGCATGCCAAAAAACATCAAGTCAACACATCTTGACTGAGTCAAACATTTTCATCTAATATGCTCCTGACATGTACTAGTCTCTGTTCGTCAGTTAGATCCCAGAAAAGATTCGCAGCTGAAACATCCTTAGCGAATATCGTTCCAATCTTTATAAATTCTTCAGTGGAAAAGCCCAACTTTCCTAGCTCATCACCTAGCCTCGTCCCATGCAATCCTACAATGGCATCAACAACGATCCTAGCACTTTCTTTACCACTATCAATCGCAAGAGGGAAAGAGGCAACAACATTTTCTAATACTTCGATATCCCGCATCTTCCTTTTGCCTTTGTTCTGTTGGATTCCGTCCGTATTGCTCGACGAGGTGACTGAACCGAAAACATTGCCTGAGGTAGCTGGAGGAGGACTGAACAATGGGGTCGTCGGATCGAATTGGGATGCAGATGCTATCGGATCAGCTGGTCCTTCACCTTCAGTGTCATCCGTTTCCAGTTGACCAATAGCATCTGCAACATCCTGGGCACCTCCCCCTGATGCTCTGTCTCTCCCAAAAATAAACTCCAGTCTTGGGTAAAGTGGGAAAGGCTTGCCTGGAGTATAATACTTGTTAGGGTGCCTCTGGGAAAAACATCATAAAACGTCAGGCTTGGAAACTTCTAATGATAAAGATAATGTAATACACAAAGAACAATTTAAAAATTACCCTCATCCATTCATCCAGGACTTGCTTGCTGTCCACTTCAACACACTGCTTGCTTTCGTTCCAACTGAATCCATTGCAATTTAACATGTCAAAAGCTGTCTGATATTTATCCTTTAACCTCTTGTGTTTATTTTTGACATGCCTCCTCTCAATGCCACAACCAGGAAACTTGTCCTGCATCATTCTAGCTAGCAGTTGGAAAGTTCCAGGCTTTAACTGGCCATTATCAGCTCTGTGACCAGCCACAACAACCTCTTCCATGAACGTCACAAATGCATCTGTTTCAGCTTCAGTCTAAATACTTGACATTGCACCTAAACCATGCAATGCCATTCCCAATACATTCCATATGCGTAAATCATCAAACAACATACATTGAAACCATTATACTCGTAACGAACATAATATTGAATTGTGTGAAACAAGTAATGAATTGCTGGAAGTTGTTATCTTACATATCAATTGGAACTTGAAGTCCATTACGCCTAGTCACTGCATCATGTAAAACTCTTGAATCAGATGCTGAACCCTCCCATCCGGCTAGAACATAAACAAAGTTTAAGTCCTTATCACACACCCCTAAGACATTAGTGCATATTCTCCCTTT
>JANTNU010000004.1:12639772-12651493 GCA_024752395.1 Erythroxylum havanense
ATCTAATGCCTTTATGTACATCTCAAAATTTTATGCAAGGCCAACACCTTTGGGCAGAATAACCAAACATAAAATCATAGACATTCCCCAACATGTAAGCAAAACAATCCAGAATACTGACTCGAAAGGTCACTTTGGTGACTACATTCTCATCAGCATCCAAAAAGTTTGCAAACACAAGGGATACATCTTTATGTCATCCTCACATTCTTTATGGGCATATTGTACATGACAATGCAACCTCAATAAATGCAAAACTCCGAATGCACATTCTCATTGTCACACACACGTGCTGAAGACATTCTTCGAAAACTTTATTTGAGACTTTCGTAAACGAAAAATCTCAATAGAGTGACTATCGTGCGTCACCGGATACTGAACCGACCTCCTAAGATATGACAATGTCATGTATCTCCCTTATGGCAAGTTCATTGCACGAAAATTCACTCAAAAATGGCTTCAGAATGTCTTAATTCCTATTTCCGATTGATTATCATGCAATCCCGAACACTAAAAATGAGACCCAAGACACAAGACCTCATGTATCTCCCTCATAAGAAGTCCGAAGCATGAAAATTCGATCGAAATTGGCTTCAGAATACCTTAACTCATTTTTCTAGAGTTAAATTTTAATTTATTACAAATGTAATAAATCCCAAAAAATAGAAAAAGTTACTTTATAAATTTTCCGGACTCGAAAACTGACCCAAAAAGTTACGGGAAATTTGGAATTTTTGTTTTTTTTTAAATGAAAGCACTGTAGCTGGCCGTACGGATCGCTGACACCAGTGCACATGGCGAGCGCAGCGTTTGCACAGCACGCACGACGCCTTACGCGCTGGTCACTGTGGGCGCGTGCTATGCACGTGTGCCACGTGGCGCGCATCGGCGAGGCCACGTGAGCCCCAGCGTGGATGGCCCGGATGGGCGCGTTTGCGGTACGCGCCCGCCGTTCCCAGGCGGGTCGGTTGGTGGGCGTGTGTTGTGCATGCACTGCACGCGGTACACGTGTCGTGCGGCTGCTAGAGTCACACGGCGCGTCGCAGTTGGCGCTTGCCACGCACGCACCTTCCGTGCAGGTGCGCCCCCGCGACTGTTCATCATCGGGCGCGTGTACCACACGCGCCTGACGATTTTCTCACTTCCGACGTCGGAAGCGATTTTCGGCATCCCGAAAGCCCATTTTTTGCTTCGTTTGGCCCGTTTTTAACCAGTTTTCCGTAGCTATCCTTATGTATACTACTTTTACGTAATCAACCATGCAAAAAAGCTGAAAAAGGAATAAAAAACAACGGAAAACCAAATGAGAGGAAAAATCGAAAAACCTTCGTTTTCGGCAATCCGATCACATAACCGCTCTGACACCACGTGTTAGTACGTAGAGGAGACCTAATTACTTACTTCAGGATCACGTGAAAGGATAAAAAATGAAAGTAATGCGAAATACCTGGATTCGGTTCCATCTCGGGTTCCGATGCCGATTTCGAGCTCCAAACGTTTCTGAATCTCCCGGGTCCTTTAGTGGAAAGCGATCACCAACTCACGGGCCAAACCTTTCTACAGTTTCCTCAGCGTTCCGAGCTTCCTTAACGGGTCAGGAACCTTATGCTCGTGAATATTCTCTTGAGCAACTGTAGGAGACCTAACCTATTTATAGCTTTCATATCGGGGTTTCCTATCATAAGGCCGATATGGATCCGATCTACACTAATCGGGACCTATTTTTCACCCGAACTTCGACCCATTAATTTAGATCATTTATTGGGCCACTTTATTATCTTTATCGGGATCAAATGGCGCAATTTAACCGATAATTTATTTATAAACTAAAATTACAATTAATATTAGTTTAACTTCAGAGACATTGACAAAATTACCCTTTGGAGCAAAAAATGTCTAACAACTAGAACCCAAATCTTGCCGAGATCAGAAGTGTAGTAGTTGATATTGCGAGATTGAGTGCGGAAACCAAGAATATCTTCAGCCATCCGTAACCTGAAAACTGGACCATGCATGAATGAGAGACAAGAAAACCCCATCATACGTAAGAGAGAGGAAAGAGTTTGTGGCAATTAAATACTATCCACTCAACTCCATTGGACATAGTACACGCCTATATTTACTCAGTAACACGTACGGGAGGATTTGCTTGCTGTCCTTTGTCTGTTTATGTTTTGCCTAAATCTTCACACCTGTAAAAACGACCTGTTAAGAATTTTAGCCAAGCTTGTGTTTTGTACCTTTTGAATAGCAGTGGAGCCCTTTAACTTGGGCATGAAATCCTCTGTCCTCATTTGTGAGTACCAATCCTGTCCCACTTGATCCAACCCATCCATTTATGTGAGACCCATACAAATGGATGGGTTGGATCAAGTGGGATAGGGTTGGTACTCACAAATGGGGACAGAGGATCTGACCCCTTTAACTTGAAAGATACAAATCCTGACATATAATAGCCAGGACGATTCCAAACACATAATCTACTAAGTCAAGTATTAGTAAGATTCGACTTTCAGTATCAATCTGTTCGTGATGGTCCTCCATGCGTGTAAGGTAATTTTTATCATAAAATGGTTTGAAACTAACCCTTTCTTTTTATAACAAAATTCGTAGTTATCTGCAATGTTATGAATACCGTATTAGATTCGGTACCGAATTGAGCTCTGGAACAGAACTGTACCGGTATCGGTCGGTACCGAGTACCGTTTCGAAAAAATTTTTAAATTTATAAAATAGTCCCTAAAATTTTTAAAAATTATAAAATAGTCCATATTGGTATATTATGCAGTTGTACTGTACACTTTACTAGTTTACTGTTTATATCAACCATGCTTTCAAAAATCTTAATAATAAATAATAATGACAATTAATATAAAATAACAATAATTTTTATATTTCACATATAAATAATAACCACAATTAATATAAAAAGGATAATCATCATCATTCAAATATAAAATTAAGAATAAATAAAGTATTAAAAATATTATAATAATATAATTTTATCATTTTAATAAATAATATTACATCAAAAGATTCAAAACATCCAATAAAAAGAACAATAAATATTACAAGAAGAGTTGATGACGAAAAAACAATCAAGTAGCAGTTAATCCTGAAACAAAAACATTACAATTACATTACATATATAGAATTTAAGATAAGTATCAAATGCAATTAAAATTCAAAGAAGAGGAAAAACAAAAACTTGTAATTCAATCATCAATGGGAAGAATTCCACTAAAACTGCACTGACCCCAATGATTCGTCATCATTATCATTCAAATTTAATACACCAAATGACATGTTAATGCTTTCCCATCCAAGATTATCTTCCAAATTCAAATCACTCACATCAACTAAATTGAGTTCTTCATAAACCCGATCCGCCAACTATAAAAACCTTTAAGTATAAAAATTATATGTTTGTTGGTGGAAGGGGTAAAAGTAATCCTAACATTTATAGTTAAATACAAGTTAAATTTTAATATTTCACTATATTTAAATTAAATTCTAACATTTTACAAATGTTTAAATTTAACCCCATATGAATGAAAATTCTAACGTAAACTTTACATTGTCATCATAAAAATATAACATTTTACCTTTAAAATGAGCCCACAATGCCACATATGCTCCACGTGGCATTGTAAGACATAATCATAAATTTTAAAAACATAAAATATTACAATAATCATTTTATTATCTTAATTAATAAAATATTTTCTTAATTATTTTTTAAATTAACTAAATATTATAACCAATTAAATTTTTTGTGTAACAAAATCGTTAACCATAATTTTATAATCCCTAAAATTCACCACTAGGCACTACCGCAATAGCCCTAATTTACTCTTTATTATCCTCTCTTATTGTTGTTTTCCACTGTCTTTTCTTCTTCTTTGATTGCACCGACTGACGACTTCTTCACCTCTTTTATTTTCTTCAGTGACATATTCTTCTTTTTTCATTTTTCTTTTGACGCTTTGCTTTCCACGACGTCAGGTCTACGTTAGTGTGGAGGAACGACGGAGCTTTTACCGAAGGCAGAACGACCAGGGAGGAAGAAGACCTCAAAGAGCCGAAGAGCAAAGGAGGCGAGCGTGGAGGAGAAGATGACCACGGTGGAAAGAGCAGAGGCGGCGGCAGCGGCGGCAAGGATGAGGTGGCGGTGGCGGCGAGGAGATGACAGATGAGAGAAGACGAAGAGGAGGAGGGGCGATGAAGGTGAAAGTCGGGGTTAGGGATTTTTCGTTTAATAATTTTTTAATTTTGCAATTAGGTCCTTAGGTTTTTAAATTTTATGGTATCGGCCGGTACTGACCGGAACTACCGTTATCGGCCGGTACTGACTGGAAATCACCGGTATCGACTGGTATTTTTGGCCGGTACTGATGGTTATACGTACCGTTCCGGCGACCGGCTGGTACGGTACCTTCCGGCCAGTACCGACCGGAACGGTACGTTATCCCACACACTGGTTACTTGACGGAGCATTACTTCAAACTATATTGTATTTTTCCCCCAATTGTTGATTGTGAATTTTTGACCTAGATTAACTACACCAACTTTTGAGAAGTGATATATAGATAGTTGACTATATTTTATACTTATATTTCACATATTTTGCTTGATTTTACACTTTGTTGTATATTTGGTGTTTAATTATTTTCAAGTGTGTATATAGATTATAATTGTCTTTACGGGCTTAAACGAGAATAATTCAAACAAAAACATGACATAAAATAAAGATTTGACGCATATAAGGGATACATGGCCATGCACTTTCCCATGCACTTCTTTCAGGATTTTTAGAGAATTTGGTGATACAAAATTTGATGCACAGCCACCAAATCGTGCATTAGCCAAAGTCTTAGAATTCTATACATAAAGACATGAATGGAGAGACTTGGGGGATTTCAAAGGTGGTGGTTGTTCTTAAGAGGCAATTTTAGTCCAAATAAACCAAAAACAAGAAGAAATAATCAACAAATGCATCCGAACATAAGATCAAATCTCTACATCATAAGAATATTTGATAGAAGATAATAAGGAAGATTTAGAAGCATGTATCCATTGTTTTCAATTCGTTTTTTCCTTCTATATATGTTTGATTTCTTGTTCGATAATATGTAACTAAACGTCTTGTTAGTGTTTAGGTTAGATAAACCCTATGTTAATTCTTTTATATGACTTTATTCTTTTATTAATGCAATTGGTTTAATTGATTATTGTGATTCAATTATGTGTTTAATATATGTTTTAATAAAACTGAAAATATTATATCATAATTTGATTTCATACATAGAGATTGAGAAATTCTATTGGTAAATAAATATACCGTAATTAGAAGAGTTGATTATAACTCTAGAGATAGGATGACATAAATCATTCGAATTAGGTGATACGTGATTTTCAAAGAATTTGGTGATACACGATTTCCTATA
This sequence comes from Erythroxylum havanense, assembly GCA_024752395.1. Classification (NCBI taxonomy): domain Eukaryota; kingdom Viridiplantae; phylum Streptophyta; class Magnoliopsida; order Malpighiales; family Erythroxylaceae; genus Erythroxylum; species Erythroxylum havanense. The sequence goes on from JANTNU010000004.1 coordinate 12,645,220, forward strand.
CTACTACTATGCACCAGATTGTGCATCTTTACGTCGTAAGAATATTCAATAAAAAACAATTAGGAGATTTAGAATTATGAATTCATTGTTTTCGATTCGTTTTTCTTTTTATGTATGTTTGGTTTCATATTTAATAATATGTAACTATATGTCTTGTTAGTGTTTAAGTTAAATGAACCTTACGTTAATACTTTGATATAATTTGATTCTTCTATTAATGTAATTGATTTAATTAATTATTGTGATCTGATTACGTGTTTAATATATGTTGAAATATTAGATCTTATTATGATTTCATATATAGAAATTGAGAAATCCTATTAATGAATAGATCTATCGTGATTAGAAGGAGTTTGTTACAACTCTAGAGATAGGATAACACAAATCTTTTAGATTATGGTCAAACCTAATAGAGAGATTCACAAATCGGTAAAACAATCTTATAAACTCTAACTTGAGTAATTCAAATGAAACTTTATGATTAGTTGTTAGTAGATTCAAGGTCTACTGTTAGCATACTATAAGAATCTTCACGGTCTAATAAATTAACGAAACAATTGCATAATAAGAGATCAATCTGTTAAGCTTTTAGGAGGACTTGAAGCCTAGACATTAAATTTTGATATCGATAAATTTCTAAGTGCTTCCTTAATTATATGTTCAATGTCGGTACTTATTTTATTTAATTACTTGCTTAGTTTTATTTTCTTTTAATTAAAAATCTAAAATCAATTCTTAAGTTAATAGTAGAGAAAGGTAATTACTAGAATTGATCATCTTTTTCGTGTGATCGATACTATGCCGTACAATTTCAATTATTAATTACAATAACGACTGTTGCAAAATAAGCCAATCCAAAAGCCAGTTGATCAGTTACAAGGACAAGAAGCAAGAAACCTAGTTTATTACATTACATTTATGTGTTACGTAGGTGCCCACTGGTGAGCGTGGACTGGATTCAACTCACTTAACTTTCCAACATGCCACCCAAACCGACAAACGAAGGCGAATGATCTATAAAACCAACTCCGTACAACATTTGGACGTATTTGTCTTTGTCTTACAGTCTTACTATTTACAAATTATGCTCCATAGTGTGAGTCTTACATTGGCGCTTACTGTCATGGAGCGTTATAACTACGTACAAGGATCAGGATCACTACTTTGTCTATACAAAGAAGATTATCGAGTTTTGCTTGCAACTATATGCAGGGACGGAGCTACACTGGGTAAGTAGGGGCTCCTGTATTTACTATCTCAAAAAAAATTTATATAAAAAATTATTATTTTAAGTTTTAATCTTATAAAAAATAAAATTTTGTTTCCATTAAAATTTTGCCTTCATTAAAAATAAAATTTTACCTTCATTAAAATTTTGCTTCCATTCAAAACAATTTCTGGACCCATCCCTGACTGCATGTAGATTGAAAGACAATTCTGTGTGATGTAATAATTGAAGTATAGCATGTTTGGGCTGTAATTTAACCTTGATTCTGAATAAATTATAATTGATCAGCAATCCTTTTTTCTACCTACTTTTGTATATATAGAGGAAGGACAATGTTTACTGAAAAAGAGAATTTAACTTCTCTTTATATCTCAAAAGTTTTATATTTCCTTCATATCATGATTTTGGAATTGTGATAAATCAAGATCCTCATTTTCTTATACATATCATTTTATTTTGGTTATTCAATTTCCACAAATAATCCTTACCTATACTGTACAACAAACTTTATTTTATCAACAACTTTGAACTGAAATCTATACCTTTTGTAACTTTGTAGCTAGAATGTGAAAATTTTGACTCCATATTCGTTAATTCTAATGGGAAGAATTATTCTCATTGAGAAATTTATTTTCAATTTTTTATAGAAAAAAGAGAATTGTTTAGAATTCTAGGTAAGTTATAATATGAACCAGCTTATAATTAAAAAAAGGTTAAATTGAAAGCAAATAATGCTAAAATTACAACTTGGATTTTGATTTCTGATAAGAAAGAAATTGCTTTGAGTTTGAAACCCTTCAGTACTACTCGTATGATTTAGGCTCACCTTAAGAAGGTGTATTCTTAAGCTAGCCATGCTAGATGGTTGAAATTGAATATTTGATTACTAAATTATTGGGATTATGAATCGAATTAAGTGTAATATCCTTAATCATTGTTTAGGATTTTGCTTTTTAGGAGTTATATAAAGAAAGAGATATGACTGGAGTGCTTCAATTCTTATGAAATTCATATTAGAATTTGAAAATGCTAGAGCAAATATAATCGATCGGGACTCAATTAATATTGATTCAGTTTTGGGAGAAGCTTTTTTTAAGAGGAAGCCTAGCTTTAAATTTTTGCTAATCTGGATGTCAAACCTGATTCCATTGATGTTATTTTTTTAGCTTCTTAAGGCAAGCCCTGGACAAAACAATTGTACAAAGATTATAGTAAAATTTAAAGCAGATTTTATAATAGTATTGGATATATACAATCTCATTAAAAGAAGAGAAACTATTTTGTAAAAAGAAGTGGCAAGTGAATCTTGAATGTTAATTATTGCAAAAGAATAAGCAAACCCAACATGCCTGCCCCATCTCTGGTATAAGTCAAAATTAAACTACTGATGATCTAACACAAGAGGCCATGCAATAGATGATCAAACCACCATGCAATCTCTTATTCCATGTGCAATTTCATCTACCTTCTTTGTTGCTAGTTTGGTTGGTAAAACAAACCAATTATCTCCTTTGTTCATTAATTTTACAACCTTCAATTATATTTTTAACTAAACATTTCATTTTCCAAAAATTCATTCATATCCACTAAATAATTTGGTAATTACTGCTAACAGAGCAAAATTACCTATAAAAGGAGTTGGAACACTTTTTTTTTTAACAAATCTCTTCCTCTTTCTAACTCTTTTTATTTCCTAAGTTAATTGCCAAGTTATTCATTAAAAATGTTCCATTACTTTTTCTCCATCTTGTTGTTCTATACAAGACCTTCAATTAGAAAGGATATAAGCAAGGTCAATTATTTCAATTAAACCTAAATGATCCAGCCTCTCACAATTATAAAGAAAATCAATCTTCTTTTCCAGTTTGTTGTTCTATTTCTTCTTCAAATAATGTTTTAATTATAATTAAAAAAATGGCATCTTTGGCTTTGATGCCTCATACATAATTGTGAAAATCAATCTTCTTTTCCAGTTTGATGTTCTGTTTCTTCTTCAAATAATGTTTTAATTATTAAAAAAAATTGCATCTTTGGCTTTGATGCCTCATACATCCTTTTGCAGGAAAACTTCAAATCATGTTTCGATCCAATGTGCTTCTTGATCATTTAAATATTAATTTTGCTTCTTTAACATTACATTGTAAAAGTTGTTCTTTTGGCAAGGCTATAAATTTACCTTTTTCTCCTAATTCCTCTAACATAGATTTGGCTTTCACTACAAGAAAAAAAGAGTTTGGCGACGGAATTTATCCACGGAAAAATGCGCGAAAATATGGTCATTACTAAATTTAACGACGGAAAATTTATGTTGGTAAATTTACCGACGGAATTACCGACGGTAATAAATTTACCGACGGGTTTTTTGTTCGGTCAATAAATTCTTCTATCAGAAAATTACCAAAGGATTTTGTAATTCCGTCACTAATTACCGAAGGAATTTTTTCCGTCGGTAAAATCTAATATATTTACCAACGGAATTTTTTTCCGTCGGTAAATTTGTTGAAAACTATTTTTTAAAATTTACCTGTAAACTGGTTAGTTTCTCTAGAAGCCACCATGGAGAGAACTTCATTATTTCAAGAAAAAGAATTAAAATATTAAAATTCATACTAAAACAGAACTGAAAATAAAGAACTGAAATCTTTTTTTTTCAAACAACAAATATTTCATCAAATACCTTACATGCATCAGAAATTTATTTTAACATCACAACTAAAATTACGTCTTGTCCCTTCTATCACTAACATTTATACCTTAAAGTTGTTTTCCAATAATAAAATACACAAATAAATGAAAGTAATAAATACCAAAATTAACTTTCATCTAATATATGAAAAAACACATGACAATAGTTGCAAAAATACCTCTATCGAAAGACACGATGACAATAGCCGGAGAAGATAACATCGTCGAGCAGAAAAGGAGTCCACAACAGAAAAATGAGCTCCAAGAAAATCGAAGAGAAGATGTAGGAAGAAGGAAGAAGAAGAAAGGAAAAAGAAGATAGAAGTGGGAGGGAGATATCGGGTGAGTTTATATTTAAAAAGAATTTACCGACGAAATTACTAACGGAAATTTCCGTAGGTAAATTCAAAAAAATTTATACTGCCAATAATTCCTGCCTTTTTACCGGCGGAAAGAAAATTTTCGTCGCTAAATTCATTTACCAACAGAATTTACCTACGAAATTTTCCGTAGGTAAACTCAAAATTTTTTATTCCGCCAAAAATTTCCTCCATTTTTAGCGACGGAACATATACCGGCGCTAAATTTCATCGCTAATTTTGCCGCGATAAATTCTCTCCAAATTTAGCGACGAGTATTAGTACCGTTGCTAAATTACTCAATTGTAGCGATAGAAATATGCTTTTTGTTGCTAATTTCTAACAGTAAATTTACTGTCAGAAATTTATTACCGACGGTTATATTGTTCCGTCGTTAATGTCCATTGTAAATTTTACCGGGATAAATTCCCTCTAAATTTAGCGACGAATATTAGTAGCGTCGCTAAATCACTCAATTTTAGCGACGGAAAGCATATTTTCGTCGCTAATTGCCGATAAAAATTTTTCTGTTGCTAAGGTTCCGTCGCTAATCTACATTTTTATTGTAGTGTTTTGATTTAATACAAGCTAATTTATGGGGTCTATTACCATCTTTGTCTAGGTTAGGATATATATAATTGTTTATAGATAATTACACACAATTTACCTTATTTTTTGGAGTGCTAAATCTATCTTACTTGTATTGCAAAACCTTTTATCATTATGATTAAAATATATTTTTGACAAAACCATTAAGATTTTTTTCCTCTTATTCTATGGGATAACTTTGTTCTATTAACTTACCAATCTCTTTTAAGAAAAATGTTAACTCAAAATGACTTTACATATATAAGATTTTGATGAATAACAATAAAGTAATAAAAGCAGACAAAAAAGAAAAACAGACAGACGGAGAACAAAATACAGACACAGACGTAGGCGCAAAATAAAACAGACACAGATGCAGACGCAGACGCAAGATGAAATACAGAAGCAAATATAAAAGTAGACGCAGACGCAAAATAAAACAGACGCAGACGCAGAAGTACAGACTAAAAAATACAGATGGAGAAAAGTAGACCAAGAATTCAAAGCAGACGCAAGAGTCAGTTCGAGTTAGTTACAGAACTCAACTGATTAACCGTTTCTTTAAAGATTCAAGAAAGAAGATTCAAGAAGTAGTTGCAGACGAAGGCTATAAATATAAGTTGAAGTTGAAGATTGCAAAGTTAGCAAAAATAGAGAAAGTGCGCAGAAACTGAGTAAATTGATTTATGTACGAAAAAGCTTGCCCTTGAGACAATTGTGCAAATTAGCTGAGAGCTAATTTTACTGTAACAGGTTTCGAATACTTTTGTGAGAAAGTAGAACAGATAGCCTGCAGAGGCTAAGTGTGAAAGAATACTGAAGTGTAGAGACCTGAAGAGGCTCGAAAAGAATACTTGTAAAGTTGAAGAGATAGTGAAATCTCAGAAAGATTTTTGAGGACTGGACGTAGCCCACGGTTTGGGGTGAACCAGGATAAATCGCTGTGTCAAAGATAATGGCAGAATCGCATATATACATTGCAGAAGGTGCCTCAGTCACTAGACCTCCAGCTTTCAATGGTGAAGATTATCACTATTGGAAAGACAGAATGTGGTTGTTCATAGAATCTACTCATGTCGACCTTTGGGATGCGATAGAGAATGGACCATATACACCATAAGACAAAGATGGAAATCTTATTCCACGTACCAGATGGACGACTGACCAAAAGGCGAGAATTCAGCTCAACTCCAAAGCAAAGTTCTTCTTGACGTGTGCCCTAAGCAGGAGTGAATATGAAAAAGTTCACGGATGCGATACTGCGAAGGAGATGTGGGACACGCTGTTCATAGCACATGAAGGCATAAGTCAAAGAATCTAAGATAAGCATTCTTGTACACCAGTACGAGCTTTTCAAGATGAAGGATGAAGAATCTATTGATCAAATATTTGGAAGATTTCAAACAATTGTCAA
>JANTNU010000004.1:12753851-12764267 GCA_024752395.1 Erythroxylum havanense
CATGAATAACACATTCTAATATCATAATCATCTATAACACAATTCATATACATAAACACTCATTTTATTTCATTTTCCTATTTCTAATTTCCACTCAAGGTTCGGGGTCCAACACGATCAACCCCCGGTGTGCCTTATTGTTTTGCAGATACTTCCTGGTTGAAGTTAATTGAGCTCATGGATCCAAACAACGACGTCCAGCCTCAACAAAATCAGACTGAACCAGTTGGCGCCCACCGTGGGGCCGGACGTCAAGGCACCACGTCCAGAAGCACTCAGATAAGTCAGGCGGTGGCAACAAATCCGGATGTAGCCGCTATCGCGACACTTGCACTACAACGAATGGGCTTGCGATTACCTGCCGCCCTTCCACCCATCACCCAAAACCCTAACACAGACGAGCTACCCCCATTAAACCCGAATAACCAAACACAATCTTCGCATCCGGATAACCAACCACCCCAAAACCGAGATCAAGAAGAGCAGAGCGTAGCCCTGGAGGATAACGTCAGAAACAATTAACACCCTTACATCCAACACACCCTAAACACAAACCCTCCTGCTCCACAATAAATCTCCCTTACCCAAAGACAAATAGAGGAAGCAGTCGATCTATTGATTCGCGAAATCTTACAATCTCAAACGGAACAGCATCGAACCCCCGTTCGATAAATAGGTATGATAGTCGATCACCATTCTGCTGAAACTCTCAAAAAAATCGTGGACGATCGAATCAATATGGTCATAAATTCCCGTCTGGATCATCCATCAACACAATACAGCTCTCCTTTCATTCAGGAGATCCTGGATAGCCTTCCATCTATCGATACTAAGATACCAATACCTGAAAAAAAATACTGGAAAGACCGATCCCCTCGACTATCTTCAATACTTTTAGTAGATGATGAACCTGCATTGCATCCCCGATGCTATTCAATGTAAGGTTTTCTATACAGCCTTTCAAGAAGAAGCCCGACGATGGTTCAACAGTTTACCCCCACATTGCATCATTTGTTTTGAGGATTTTAAGCTGCTATTCCTCAACCAGTTTGCTACAAGTAAATGGCCACAGAAAACTACTTTGGAAGTGATGCAGTTGACCCAAAAAAGAAATAAAAGTTTAAGGGAGTTCATCACTCGGTTTAACAATGAAGCTGTTGAAGTCCCTAACCTTACCTGCTCGTCCATGTTGGCTACCCTTATGAGCTACATGAAGGATGAAGAGTTCAACAATTCATTGGCCCTTGATAAGCCCAGGTCTATTCAAGAGATAAGAAATCGGGCGGATAAGTATATCCAGCTCGAGGAAGTGTTGAAAAACACAAAACATAGGGCAGATGATCGTTGTCCAAGTGACAGAACAGATGATTCACACAAGCGACAGAAGGATTAGTCTAGCTGGAGGAAGCCGACCGACCGAACGGACCAACGACGAGAATCCTTCACTCCGATTAACAGGCAGTATGCGGAAGTACTGGCAGCCATGAGAGCAGAAGGGGAATCCCTCTGAGAACCTAATAAGTTGAAATCTCCCCTAAAAAAAAGGAATTCTGCCTTATATTGACATTTCCATAGAGATGTAAGTCATGACACGGAGGACTGTTGGGACTTAAAGTGAGAAATCGAATTCCTTATTCACAAGGGAAGGCTGGGTAGATTTTTGAAGCTTGATACAAATGCCGAATGAGATAATGAGGGTAGGAGCGATCGGTCTGATAACTGGCAAAAGCCTTGGAAGAAAAATGATACGAACGATGGAGCAGGGTAGAACAGGAATTCAGACAACTGACGCGACACGAGAAGACAGTCTAGGGTAAGAAGCGACAGAAATGCCGGACAACAAGATGACCGACCGGTTAGGGTCATAAACATGATTTATGGTGGTAACGCAGCATGGGGGTCCACCGTCAGAGGAAGAAAGAGATATGTCAGACAGGTCGCTGAAGATTTATCAGCAAAGAAAAAGAGGTAAAATGATGGGGTGATCTCGTTTGACGAATGTGATCTGGAAGGTCTTAGCTGTCCTTATGATAATGCGTTAGTGATCACCTTGAATATGGTTGGTAGCGAGGTAAAACGGGTAATGATTGGTACAGGTAGCTCAGTCGACCTACTGTATTACGATGCATTTAAGCAGATGGAGATACCGGAGGAGCGATTATTGCCAATAGAGGGACCCATCAAAGGGGTAACAAGAGCATCAGCCTACCCATTCGCTCAAGTTTTCTAAAATTTGGACAAAAGTCATGTCGAATAAAGAGGAATGTTGAATTCTTGGTTGTAAAGTTTGTCGGAGCATATAACGCAATAATTGGAAGAGCCGCCCAAAACGCCCTCAGAGCAATTGTTTCTACCTACTATCAAGCAATGAAATTCCCAACACCTCACAGAGTCGGTATTGTCAGGGGTCAACAAAGAATCACTAGGGAATACTACATGGAAAAAACAAGGACCTTTGATGGGGTACTAGTTTTGACAAGTTCTCTTGATGTGAGAGTCGACGAAGAAACTGAGAGGATGAACCCTGCCAAAAAAACACAACAGATCATATTGGATGAAGAAGACCGATCTAAATTCACAAATCTAGGAACTGAACTTGAAAAAGGGTTGGCCAAATAGATCACAGATTGCTTAATAGAGAACAAATCGGTCTTTGCCTGGGTATCGAGCGATATGCCTAGAATTTCTCGAGCAATAGCATCTCATTCTCTCAGTATTCGGAAAGACTGCAAGCCAGTCAAACAGAAGAAACGGTGGCAAACAAAAGAGAGGCAGGGGGTGATCGAGAAAGAGATAAAAAAATTGCTCGATGCTGGGTTCATTCGGGAATTCAAGTACCATGAATGGTTGGCGAACGTGGTACTAGTGAAGAAAAAATGAAAAATGGAGAATGTGTATCGATTTCACTGACTTGAACAAAGCATGCTCAAAGGACAACTTGCCCTACCCAAAATCGATCAGCTGGTAGACTCTACATCAGGGCATGAGCTTCTCAACTTCTTAGATGCTTTCTCCAGTTATCATCAGATACAAATGAGTCTTAAAGACGAAGAAAAGAAGACTTTTATAACTGACCAGGGCACGTATTGCTACCAAGTAACGCCGTTCGGTTTGAAAAATGTAGGAGCTACTTATCAGTGGCTCGTTATGGAAGTTTTTAAGAAACAAATCGATAGAACAATTGAGGCTTATGTGGATGATATGGTAGTCAAAAGCAAGACGGCCGCCGAACATGTGGAAGATCTTAAAGAAGTCTTCCTGACCCTCAATAAATTCCAAATGAGGTTGAACCCTGAAAAAACGTGTCTTTGGTGTGGCATCTGAGAAATTCCTGGGATTCATGATCACTTAACGGGGGATTGAAGCAAACCCAGAAAAGATTGAAGCTATCATTCAAATGCCCTCACCGCAATGCTTAAAAGATGGTCAAATATTGACAGAACGGATAGTTTCTCTGAGTAGATTCATCTCTAGGATGTGGGACAAGTGCCTCCCATTTTTTAAAATTTTAAGGAAGGCAAGCGTGACCCATTTCCAAAGGACGGATGAGTGCGAGAGAGCATTTCAGCATCTGAAGCAATATCTGACCAGTCCACCCATTTTGCAGAGCGCCGCTGAAGGGGAGAAGTTGATCATTTATCTGACAATTATAAACGGGGCGATCAGCGCTATTTTCATTTGATCAGACGGAAATGAACAATTCCTGATATATTATCTCATTAAGGTTTTGAATGGGCCAGAAGCGCGGTATGCACCTATTGAGAAGCTGGCCCTATCATTGATAATCGCAACACAGAAACTCAGGCCCTACTTCGAGAGTCACACAATTGAGGTATGAACCGATCAACCTCACAGACAATGCCTTCAAAAGCCTGAAACCTCTGGGCCGTTAGTAAAATGGGTGGCAGAGCTAGGAGAGTTTGATATACACTACAAATCACGGACAACGATCAAAGCCCAAGTATTGGCAAATTTTGTCGCAGAAACGAGTCAACCTACCTCACAAAACGAGCAACGCCCTGCTTGGAGTTTATTTGTTGATGAGGGATGCGGAGCAGGAGTGGTCTTGATCAGCCCACACCAGGAACAAAAGGTGGAATATGCTCTCCGATTAGAATTTAAAACATCCAATAATGAGGCAGAATACGAAGCTTTAGTAGCTGGTTTTCAGTTGGCAAGAGAGATAGGGGTGAAATATTTGAAGGTTTACAGCGATAGCCAAATAGTGGTCGGTCAAGTCACTGGGCAGTATGAGACAAAAGGGGAAAATATGATCAAGTATTTGGAATTGGTAAAGCAAGAATTGAGTAATTTTGAAGAATACTCGATCAGCAGGACAGAAAGGATGCAAAACGCTCAGGTAGATGCATTTTTCAAGATGGATTCTGATCAAAATGTAAGGAATAACATTTTGGTCAAGCGGATAAACAGGCCTAATATTCAGAAAGCTAGTAAAGTCCTCGAAACAAATGTTGAACGATCAAGTTGGATGGAGCCGATCAGACAGTACCTTCTTAAAGGAACACAGCCGCCAGAAGCCCTGAGACCCAAGAAACTAAGGGTAAAGGCTGCTGAATATGTGATTGTTAATGATGTCCTGTACAAGTGTTTTTATGACTAGCTGTTATTACGTTGCTTAAACGAAGAAGAGGCAGAACGGGCAATGGCCGAAGTTCATGAAGGAATGTGCAGGAATCACTTAGGAGGCAGAATGTTGGCTCATAAATTGATCAGACAAGGGTATTATTGGCCGAAAATGAAGAAAGATTGTCAGGAGAAGGTTAACCGATGTGAGGCCTGCCAGAGGAACAGTAACTTGTCTCATCAACCGACCGAGCAGCTGAAAATTGTGAGTCATCCCATCCCCTTTGCTCAATGGGGAATGGACATATTAGATCCTTTTTCTCTCGGTCCTGGGCAGAAGAAGTTTTTGATAGTAACAGTCGAATACTTCACCAAATGGATAGAAGCAGAAACGATCGCCACCATTACCGAACAGAAAATTGAAAACTTCATATGCAAGAATATACTGAGTCATTTTGGGATGCCTATGGTCTTAGTTACAGACAACGATCGACAGTTTGATAATGACAAGTTCAAAGATTTCTGTCACCGATTGAAGATAAGGCTCCAGTTGACTTCAGTGGCTCATCCTCAAAGCAACAGTCTTGCAGAAAACACCAACAAGAAGATAATGAGCGCACTCAAGAAGCGCTTAGATAGACATAAGACTTGGTTAGATGAATTAGACGAAGTGTTATAGGCACACACCAAACGGAGCCATAAGAGAAACACCGTTTAGAATGACCTTTGGAGCAGAAGTTTTGGTTCCAGTAGAAGTGGTACTGCCCAACCAAAGAGTCTCTAGTTATCAAGAAGAATGGAATAATGAAGGTCGTAGGGTAGAACTTGTACTTCTTAGTGAAGACAGGGATAGGGCAGCAGCTCGTTCAGAAGCCATCAGATAAAAAGCAACAAAGTTTTTCAACAAAAGGGTAAGGCCGAACGACATAAAGATCGGTGGTTATGTTCTAAGAAAGGCTGAGGCGACAGGGAAACATCCTGGAAAGATCGGTCAGACATGGGAAGGATCCTATCAAGTGGTCAAACAAACCGGACATGGCTCTTATGTCGACACAAACGGCAAGATTCTATCGAAGCCCTGGAATTCCCAAAACTTGAAGACGTTTTACCAATAGATAAGTTTTACTTCAATTCATTTCTTTCTTTGTATGTAACTAGTGGGTATCTTTTTTCTAGCCTTGCCAATTAGGTTTTTTAATGGCCCACGCCCTCATCATCATGAATGAACCAAACTTCTTGGTTGAAAAAGTCTCGTTAAGTTGGGCTAAAGGGAGAATATTCTACCGACTGATTGTCATCAACATCGCTTGGCCAAGTTACCAAGACCGGATCTTGAAACCAAGTGATGCCAAGAAAATAATCTTGGATCGCTTGGTCTTAACATCGCTCGACTAGGTTACCAAGACCGGATCTTGGAACTAGGCGATGCCAAAAAAATAATCTTGGATTGTTCGACCTCAACATCACTCAGCTAGGTTACTATGACCGGATCTTGGAACCAGGCGATACCAAAAAAACAATCTTGGATCGCTTGGCCTCAACATCGCTCGGCCCGGTTACCAAGACCAGATCTTAGAACCAGGCGATACCAAGAAAACAATCTTGGATCATTCGGCCTCAACATCGTTTGGTCAGTTACCAAGACCGGATCTTGGAACCAGGTGATACCAAGAAAGCAATCTTGGATCGCTCTTCCTCTTCATCGTTTGGCCAGGTTCCTTCTTATCGTTCAACCATGATTCTGTTGAACCTCACTACCGATCAATGTGAATTGAACGCACTCGTTCATTGCCTATTATTTGAAAAAACGATCTCCTATACGAAACCAATGATAGTCTAATCCTAATTCACAGAATAAAGAAGATGACGAATGACAAAAATAAGAGAGGTTTTATTTCCTCATATATTTACTCTGGTCACAAGCCCGACCAGATGAGCTTTGAAGGTCCTATTACATAAATCACTTTGGCCCCTTAGTAGGGGGAGAAGTACCAGTAGCTAGATCGGTGGGAGAAGTAGTTTCAAAGGTCGACAAAGCAGCCGAGACAGGATCAAGGTCTGAAGGAGCAACTGCAGAGACACCCCAGTGAGTTCGCTCTTCTTCTTATTTGAACTAAGGTCCAACAGCTCATCCGGTAATGTCTCTTCGTCTTTCTCAGCTATCTCCTTCACCTCCTCAAGTGAAAGGCCGAGCTCTGTGGGAAGCATTGGCTCGACAAAGTCCTCGAACGAAGGACGGTCTGACCCATCAAGTAAGAGAACGCCATGGTAATTTCTCAGGATGGAAAGAGCCAAATCGCAAGCAAACTCTTTGCATTCATCATTTAAAAACCGTTTCTTCTATTGTTTGATTGCCTCAACCCTCTGCTTTTTGACAGAGCTTTGTAGCTCAAGCAATTTGTTCTCAACCCTTACTTTATGCAGCACCGCTTCGTGGCAGTCATGGAGGACTTTCAAATGGAGCTCTTTCTCCATATTGGCTCTAGCGTTGGCATTGAGAATTTCCTCCTTCATGCCCTCATAATTGAGATGCAATTCTCGGTACTCTTTTTCCAGCTCGTCCCTTGATGCAACCACTCTGTTCTTCTCCTCCTCCACCGCATCCCTTAACGCGACTGCTTTGTTCTTCTCCTCCTCCATCTCTGAAAGTTGAATCCTCAAAATGATAACTTGGCTAAGAAGATCTTTAATCTCCTGGTCCATCGACCGGGTGACTTCAGCGAATCGATCAATACACTGGTACATTCCAGAGGTGACCGCCAGATTCTACGAAGAACTTTGTTAAAAAAAAAGGGGTTGGAGATTAACTCTGCTAAGCCGCGCACAAGACCGACCATCATCTCCTTGTTGCCCAACGAATCCAAAAACTCTTCGTCCGTGGGAGGGACAATCTTCTAGGCAACATGAAGAGCCACATTGGTGTCCCTAAGCGATGTAGCTTTATTTAGACTGATCGTGGACACCCACTCTTCAGAGCTAGGCACTTGCTCCTTCCCCTTACCTTTGTCCAAATGGTGGGGCGATCGCTCAACACTTTGAGTGGTCTTCTTTTTTTGAAGTGGTCGTTCCACCTCTTCTTCCACAACCACTCGGTCCTCATCAGTCGATTGGGTCAGCAGCGCTGTGGACTTGTTAGGTGCAATCAGCTGAGCGATATCTTTACTGACCTCCACCTTTTTGTTTCGCTCCTTCATTTTCAGGGAAGGTCTAGCGACTTTGCGCTAGATTTTGGACTTCGGAGAATCGGAGGGCAAGGTGAGATTCTTGAGCTTCACCATGGCTGTACAATCATAGAAGCAGGTTAAAAATCGAAACTAATATTCATAAAAAAGGCAGTTAAACTACGAGGAGTCAACCAAAAGGGGTGGTTTCTTCTTCTAACCCGTTAATTCGAGGTGGGGGGTTAATTAAAAAGGCATTGGTTGATGCCCCTCCATGATACCCCAGAATAAGACGATTGAAACCATACTGACAGAGCGCCTTAATTCGGTCGATCACTTCAGATTCCTATCTAGTAATGGACAAACTAGAAGTGTCGTTTCATCGCTAGGCCAGGGGATACCACCACGGCCTGGACTCAAAGGTAGATCCCGGAGGCCTCACAAAGAAGTATTTTGTCCTCCAAGCCTTGACTGACGAAGCTATTCCAGCAGGACGATACCTAGCGTCTTTATACTGGAAATGAGGGATCCCAACCCCAGTGATTGAGCTTTGATTCATTCTCAAAAAATGACGCAGAATACCGATCGATGGGGAACACCCGAAATGATGGCACAGCAGGGCAAGACCATTAATGAACCTCCAACCATTCGGGGGGATCTGGCTTGGCATTAATTTATAGGCGCATACCTCATTGACGATTGGGACATACGGAAGCCTCATACCACCGATCGAAAAAAAAGCTGTCTGAAACAGCAAAATAGCCTCCCATATTACTATAGATTCGCTCGTTCTTGCATGCCAACCTGGGTCTCCAGGACGAAGGGATATTATTTTTGATGATTGATCGATTCAATTCCCTTTCGAACACTCGGTGGCTTTTCAACGACTTACCCATCTTTCCGGTCACTCGCCGTGATTTCTTCATTTCCTTCTGCGTCCGACGCTTCATTTCCCCCTGTCTCCGACGCTTCCATCGCTTCCGCCGCTCTCTCGAGCGGTCTAACAATTCGTAAAGCACTTTCAACGGCTAGTTCTCGGTGGAGCTCTTTTTGAGCCGTATCTACTTCTTCATTAAGTTTCGTAGGCGTTTGCGATGAAGATCGACGAGGAGGCGATGAAAAAGAAGAGGAGGATGTGGTTTCATCCCTAAGTCTAGATTCACTTCTAAGGCTGGTCAACGACATGGTTATTAAAAATGAAATATATAGGATAAGGAAAGGAGAGAGGACGTACCTAGTTCGGTGATTGAGGTTTGGAGGTTGGATAGCGATGAGAAGGAAATTCCGATGACTGCAAGCAAAGAGATGAAGAGTAGAGAGAATGCGCAGAAACGGTAGTGAAGGAAATTTGTCGATTCCAAGCAGTTATCGAACGGGCGCACCAATCGAAGTTAGACGCGTGGCAAAACCTGAGTCAAGGCAAATTAGGATTGTCAAACACCTGGAGTGGTGCAGCAGTTGAAAAGACGTGCATGACCATAAAGCAACACGAAAGAACGCTCCCTTTCAAATTTTGAAAATCCGTCAGAGGATACGTGTCGTAGATAATGATTAAACTCAGTGCTCTAACTAGACGTCGATGTCCGATCGATCGGGCCTATCACGAGCTGTCATCCAGGCGAGCTGCATGAACCCTATGTACTCCATCGATCCTTCTCCCTGATCGGACTCGAGGAGTAGGGGCCTTATGGTTGGGTCAGTCGTGCCAGACCCAGGTCCAACCCTAGGATGACATGTGGGCAAATCGACCCATTCTTAAGATGATGAGTTAAACCTGACAGGTATTTACTATAAAAGTTTATTATCTCCTCATAATGCAGGTATGACCGAGAAAATCCTATTACTCTCTATTCATAGCCACAAAACCTACAAAAAAAGAACTAACTTAGGCATCAGAGAGGCCTGCCAGTGATCAACCCCTGTTGTGCCTTATTGTTTTGCAGATACTTCTTGGTTGAAGTTAATTGAGCTCATGGATCCAAACAACGGCGCCCAGCCTCAGCAAAATCAGACTGAACCATATATATAGGTCAGCAAAGGCTAGACAAAAGAAGCTGAGTAGTAGTAGGTAGGAGGTGCAATTAGCTTTGATGAAAAAACAATAGTACTGAATAATTGTCAAAATGAATGGGGTCCTCAGATACATTGACAGAGACCCATATGGGTAGGAAATAGCCTATTCCACTTTGTTCTTAAGCTCTTTCATTTATTCCATTTGTTACTTACAATGAATAAATTAAAAGGCTTGAAATACATTGAAAATAGAATAAATAGAAGGGACGATCCTTCCAGTATAGGTATGATTGCCAAGTTGAGAATTAACGTTAATGACGTCTGTGTCACTCAATTGAATACTACTTCATGGGCGCGGAATTTCTTAGTCATAGGTATAGAATATTGGTTGGTATTCGTATATCAAGTAAGCAAAGCAAATAAAGAACTAGTATGCTATGCAATAATACATTAATGCCTGGTTGCTCTATTGTTTATTCGGTAATATTTTGATCAATCATTTAAAAACTGAACTAACTCTGTTTAATTTTAATTTTGATTTATTATATTATTAAAACTAATCGATTTGGTCGGGCCGGCCGTGCTGGGCCCGGACCCAGTCAAGACGACCCGCGGGCCGATCGGTCCATTCATCAGGGATCAATCCAATGTCTAAAGC
>JANTNU010000004.1:12764367-12789570 GCA_024752395.1 Erythroxylum havanense
CCCCCGACGTGCCTTCCATTGTTTTGCAGGTATTTTCTACGTGAAGTTTATCACAGAAGGTTGTCAATCAATGGATCCAAACGGCAACGCACCGTTCGGCCAGAATCCGGCTGAACCACGATTAATTAATTAATTAATTAATTGCTCAATTTTTTAAATTAACTTTGTTATAAACAAGAATAAATAAATTAATCATTATTTAACCCCATATTTTAACTTTATTTAAAAATTTGTTCAATTTTTATTATATATCAATTTAATCTTTAAATTTTGACGGTGTATTTGTCAATTTGATATTTAAATGACCATGCTTAAAAAAAAAACTTTTGGGATTATAATAACAAGAATAGCCGCTAGTCCCCTCAATTGATTAATTAATTAATTAATTAAACCATTGCATCATTGGTTGTGTAGAAGCAGTAAGTACTTTCGTTCACGTATAGTTCTCATACTCCAATCAGCGATTACTCTTTTTGTCCATATTTTCTTCTTTGAATCAACTCACAAGCAATTTCCCGGAATTTACTTATTGATTAGATAGATGAATTACGAGAAAGCGACTCGAATCATTTAGAATTAGCCAATAGCCACCCCATCAAGCATGATATAAATAGACTAATTCATTTGACTACGTGCTTAAAGAGTAAACTCCACATGATATACAAAAATACATCTTTTGTTCTACGTAGTCCAGTGGTGTGAGGCGTGGGTCTTGCACCCAACAAAACCCTGAGGTCACAGGTTCGACTCCCCACGAAAGAGAGGCTAAATCTAGAACCCGACGTGACCAAATGGACAAAACCTAATGATGCGTGTTCACCCCAAACCAACTTTAAATCTTCTTCTTGCTGTATAGTATAGTGTATAGCATCAGATGAAATTGTCTACTCCCTTACTTCATATTATTAATTTTCATACAGGAAGAAGATTTAAAGTCTCTTGTCTTCTTTAGTCACTTTTCTTGTTCTTTTGGGTCAAGTCAACAGATGATGGAAGAAGTTGGAAAGCGAAAAGGCCGCCCATGCTAGAGTCAGGGCCAGGGCCACCCATATTTACTTCTGTAATCATATAATATTCAAAGATTGAGACTGGGATTCTCAAATCAAAGAACGCTGCTTGGGTATTGGTATTTTAAAGCAGGGGAGCCTCCAAAGCAGGAAAAATCCTCCCACGTGATTTTCACGCTTTTCTCTCTTGACGTTTCTAATTTTACGTACTTAATACGAGTTCTACATTGGTATTTGTTTGTTATTTCACTTTTTAAAAAAAGTTTGTAAAAAAAAGAGTATCTATTTCAATTCTTCATTTTTTATTTTAAATTTTTACTAAATTAATTTCAATTTTTTAAATTACTAAAAGAAAAATACTTGGTCAATGTTTATAAATAAGAAATGATTGTACATTTTCGTAATCCTCATATTTGAAAAGCAGTATTGTATTGAGCATATGAAAATATATGCAACTTCAACTAATTCAAAGCTCTTCAAACTTTTTCTTTGGATGTAATTTCCCTATCAGACTACCATCCAAAGCGTCGCCTTCACTAACGATCTTCAGATTTGCTACCTGCACGTCATTAGCCAGGTTTTATATTTTCTTCCGTTTTAGCCTTATAGGCCATCAACTTTGACTTTTATTTCTTTTTATGTATTTTTTATTTTTAGTTTCTTTTTTTTACAAATAAAAATAAAAACATGTTTAATTATTAATGTAAATATAATTATATTTTTATTAAAAATTTAAAGATTAATTGTTTTTAATTAATTGAATTTATTTTAACCTCTTATATAATATTTATTAATAACTTATCAATAAAAATTATTTTATTACATTAAAATAAATAATTTATAAATAATATTTTAATTATTAAGTCAAAATTTTATTTGAAATTTATATATTTTGAATATATGTTAAATTTAGTTAAATTTATTGATATTTATTTATTTATAAAATTACATAAATTACTAAATAAAATTAAACTATTAACGATTTTAGTTAATTAAATATAATATTAAATTATATTATTCATAATCTGTATTAAAAATTAAATAATTTATATTTAGTTTGTAGTAAATCAGATTATGAAAAATATAAATAAAAATAAAAATCATTTTTATGGTTTTCATAAATTTTAAAAACTGAAAAAAGCTAAAATAAAAAATAAAAACTAAAAATTCTAACAGATATTTTTTATTAAATTTAAAGATAAAAATTAAAAATATAAATGAAAATATGGTTTCCATGCAAGATTACAAAAATGTCCAACTATTTTTTATTTTTATTGACTTTGTAATACGAAAGGCTCGTGTATCACATGGTAGCTAGTGAAATTCTTTTAAACAAAAGTTTGAGGTAAATTTAAAGACGGAGAGTCAATATGGACATTTTTTGTTATCATTATACTCATGGTCTAAGTTAATTAATAAATAATCATTATGTCAAAATTATATGTTACTAATTTATATAAAATACTTCCAAGCCACTTATTAATTGTTTAATATGCTATTTTATTTAAGATGAATGTATAATTAAATAAATAATATTGTCCAAAACTAGGTATTGAATACAATTATGATTAACTTGTTTAATTTTTAATGAGAACTATAAATGCCTTATCAGAAGTGTAAGTATAACAAACAATATTCTAATTATAAACTTACCAAAAATATATTGTAATTATAAATGAAAAGGACCGACTCCTATTTCTAAAATTTCTTTCAAGTGAGAAAAGAAAGTGTACGTCATTATTCATCTATGATAAATTAAAACCATTAATAAAGTGTAGCAAAAAATTTTTAATGTGTATGAATGAAGGGTTGTAGGTTCAATTGCTTAAATTTTAGACAATAAATGTTGAAAAATATGAGATTCAAAGCATAAATTCTACAAATACCAATCACAGTTAACTATATTCTTTACATATCATTTTCTTTTGTGACTGTATTTTATTAATAAGGTGTCGTTATTTTAAAAAAAAATAGCAAGATGGTGTTTTAAGATTTTAAATAATAAAAATGAATTAATGATAAAAATTTCTCTTCGGCACTAAGAAGATTCGATTAATTATTTGCATGATATACATTACCTAATCTATATATCTAATGATTAGAAATTTTCATTTAATATTATTGTTATATAAATATAAGAACATACATATTCATTTCATTAATTCTATTTTCAAAATGTCAACTGAAGAGAGACAAAATGTGATGTCATCAACAAAATCCTTATACGCTTGTAAGGTGAAAGTTAATGATGTTGGAATATTCCTAACAAGACCCTTTGTCACTCAAGTTAGTGGAAATCTTAATATGTTTAATAAGATGGAAAGTGAAATAAATGAATTTATTTTTATGATAATTTTGCTTATATAATAGAAAGTTATGAAGATAAGTAATTAAATTTCGGTATAATTCTAACTCTTCTTCAAATTGTTTATTTTCATCCTATGCAGTAAGTAAAATAAGAGAGAACCTTATCATTAATACAAGATTTTTTTTACCTTAGATAACGTAAGATATTTTCATTAATCCACCCTCAATATTACATCCCTAGTTTTTTACAAGATAACATTTTGGATAATTCTAGCAGGGATGTATACTTTGTAAGCCTATCAACCAATTTAAACTTTCAAGGCCTAAAGAAATCCATAAGCATTAAAACTTGTTACGTGTTTACCATTTGCCTTGTAACTTCCCCCTATATCTATAATGCGTGTAGAAGTTTGTCATATTTATGATCATCACAAGAGTAAAGGCAGTCTTGCCAATTTCAATGGCACACATGTTTATTTAAAGCATAATTTGATAATACATCTCTAATTCACCAAAGTTAAACATCACTTTCTAACTCAATAGGGCTATTTTCACAGTTAAACTTAACATTTCAATTTCCAACTGTAAAGGAATATTCTTAGAAAATATCATAGAATATTTTACCTATCATGCATCCAACTATACCATAGACACATAGGTTCTAGGTTTTTAATAGGAAAGTGAATGGTTTCTTTATCTCAATTATGAAAATGGTTCATCTTGATTGTCCATATGATCTATACAGATTGAACACTAAGAAAGAAGTCGTTTCTTCCTTCTTCTTTTTTAGATTTATTCATGTCTGTTGTAGACAAGACTTAGTTGGATTAAGCATCTTTGGTTTGTCTTTAGAAGTTAGGTTGCTCCCCTTTTAAGGTATCAACTTTATGAATGAATTTTATCAAAAATAGAGATAAGCTTCTTTTTTCTACACTACTAAGATCTTTTAATGGATAATAGTAAAAACTTTGAATAATGGGAGAGTATCAGTTCATCTAACTTTTCTAATAACAAGGATGAGTTTGTAGGTTTTATGATTAGTCACCATATAGAAATTATATATGTGGACACATAATCCATTTAACCTATTACTATTATAATCCTTATTAGAATATTTCAATTCTTAAACCCCTGACTTTGCAAGGTACTAAAGTTGAGGGATTCTTTATTTGACTCTCCTCTTAAGGACTATAATGATGATTTTGAAGTTAGACCTAAGTTGAATAAACTGAGGAACAAGTTTAAAGGTAAGTGAGAAAGATTTAATCTCCCTAGGTATCTCAACATCAAATATCCTAATTTAGCAGGAAAAATTCATTATTCCAAGCCTAATAAAGTTAGTTTGTCTTATAATGCTTTCAATTGTGATATAAGACTACCTTTTAACCATAAGGTGTTGTGAAACATCAAATCTATAGGCCATTGTATGAGTTAACTTTATCCATACACTCGGTATCTTATCTTGGGGTTCATAATGGCCTTTTATATTAGAACAGTGACACTAAGCCCTGAGGTTGTAAAGTTTAAGCATCAATGCAAGTATTTTCCACTCTTTTTGGATTGTATAACATTATCAATAAGGACAAATTTGTGTTCCTTTCCAACTTAATAAGGGTATGGGATTTTAGGATCATCTTAAGGGGTTTAGACGACAAATTCAGTTATTAAGATAAGGACAACCCAAGTATATAACTTTTGTTTGAGACTTTATTCCAACCTTAACATCTTTTTCCTTCTTGATATCATTTTCCCTATCTTTTTGAGCCCAACTTGATTTAAGAAAAGTTATTATGTAGTGCATAAGCCTGTGTATTTCTCCCTTTGAATATATCTTATTGCTTGCACTAAGACTACCAAAGAGAAAGGTTTGTTTAGCTTATACTCGAGGTCAAAAAACAAAAAAGTAACTCATAGTGACTCATCACATTAATCAAGTCAACCTTATATTCCTCCCCGTTTATTGACCCTACATCTATGCCATCCTATGCTCGAGCCACTGTTACTCCTATTATAAAACAATTAGTTAATTTTTGTCCTACTTCAAAACTTATGAATGTGGATGAAATATTTTTTCCATAATGGAACATGAAGAAGATTGAGATCATATTTAAAAACTAGGCATCGACTTAGGGATGATCTGATTATTCATACTCTTATTGTCTAACAAACCCTGAGGGAGAATGACTTATAATTCTTTCAAACTTATAATGAAAGGCATCTCGTCAGGTTAACTCTTTACTAATGTAATTAAGTCTGTAAATACTTGATATATATTATGTTTCCTTTTTTAAACATGATAAACACTTGAAAACACATTTGGTTGTCTTCTTTTTCATCAACTACTATCATAACGTATTCAAAGAAATTCACAAGATTGTCCAAAAGAGTGACAAAGATGAGCATAACTTATTTTGTTCTTACTAGGACTTAGTTTTCAACGAGTGATAAAAATGATCAAAAAGGATTTAGTGAATTGCTAGTTAAACTGAAAGTAGAGGTTAAAGGCTTATAGAAGGGCAACTAAAGCCTAAAAAATGATGGACGATTATAAGCTTAATTATGAGGTTGGCAAGTTTATATTTGACATTGTCATGTGTTATAGTAAGACCAAGTCTTTTAAGAATTGGAATTATGATAACCTGGTTAAAGAGACTCTTTTAGGCTTTGATTCTTACAAGAAGTGAGCTGTAAAGAAGTTCCCAAACCTAAGCCCATCTCAACATCTCTGATGTGTCTATAGATGTTAAGCTCATACTAGTTATAGAGGATGATGAGTTCATTGATATAGATGATCCTCAAGTGAATCATCCATCTAATTAAAACCTTCTAGAAACGTAGCCTTATAGGTCTTTTATCTCCCTAGTTTTTAATGGTGTATATGTATGGTTTTTTTCCTCTAATTGGTAGGGGCTTAAGTTATATGGATAACTTTTTGGACCTTTTATACCTAATATATATCTATTACTTTTTTCCTAAGATTTTCTTATTGTGGTTTTCTTTATTGTGGATGCTCACATGTTTGTCTTTAATGACTTTGACAATATTAATATAATAGTTTCTTTTTAACTCAGACTTATTAAAACTTATGCTTTATTTTGTTTTTAATAAGTATTAATATGCATGCTATCCATTGAACTTTTTAAAGTTCTTATTCGACCTTATAAGTTATAAAATAACTATAATTTTTTATAACTCTTAATAATTAGATATAGGTCCTTTTTTTCCTTTAAAGTTTTTCTTTTTGAAACTAGGAAGCTGAAGTAGAATTTACCTGGACCGAAGACCTTTTGACTTGTAAGGTTCTTTTTTTCAAACTAAGGAACATAGTGTGACTAATGCAAAATGATACTTGATGTTCTGATTTTTTTATATAACTTTTTAAATGCCCTACAATTAAATTAAGATTCTTTATTAATTATAATAACCAATTGGCACATAATACTTATGAAAATTTTCTTATAAAATTCAACATCTTCTATTATATTCTTCGATGGTTTCACCTATACCTTATTATAAAGTTTAGTTACCTCATATTGGAGCAAGGAGGAATGGACTTAGGATATCTATTTCTCATCATATGAATAGAATTACGTTAATTAGAATTGTATAGTCTACTATTGGTGTGTATTGTAGGTTGGAATGCTTTCTAGACCTATCACATTTTTAATGAAATTATTTGCATCTTGTTTGATTATTATCCAAAAATACCCTTTCCTGAGGATCCTTTGATCAAGTGTAGATCCCTTTTAATGTGTTGTGCATTCACATTTGTGATTTTCACTAATGATATTTTGTATTTATGATTTTGAATCACAACTTAACTATGATAAGGTGTAATATCTTCAAATAATTGTCCATCCACTACTAAATAAATTGGTGCATGTGACATACTTTTTTTTGTCTTTAATCTTTAAGTAAATTCTCTTATATTATATATCTTTTGATTGGTATATTTAATTTTCTTGATTTTTAACTATTATGTCTACTTATTTATTTTGATGTTAATTGTCTTTATTTGATATTTATGAAACACTTTATGAGGTATTGCACACCATAAGCTCTGACTTTAAATAGGTGGTATGCCTTGTAAGTTTTTATTGGGGTTTCAGTTTAATATTTTCTTGTACATGTTCCATAATGTGCCTTAATTTTCTTTATATTTTTTAAGGTTTTCTTACTTTACTTCATAAATGTCACTGAGTTTGTTCACATAAGCTACGAATTTGATTTTATTATTATAGATTAAACCTGAAGCTCATAGATTAAGTTTACTCCAAAAGAGCATTACCTCATATTATACCTCGTTGTTTGATATTTTAAACTTGTTTCGGATTACTTATTATCATCGTAAGTGTATTGGTCCTTTGACATATACTCATATGCCGCTAATAACTTCCATTTCTATCGATTTGCCATTATCCATCTCTCTTATAGCTCTATTTACATATAATGACTATAATGACTTCCATTTCTATCGGTTTCTTCCTCTCTTTCAACTAGTATTTCCATCTTAAGTATAAAGTTCGTAATGACTTGAGATTTGAAGGAGTTCTTTAAGATAGACATGATGTTGAAATTTCTTAGTTCAACTGACCACCACACTAGCCTTCCTTAAACATCTTATTTATACAATACATGTCTTGATGGGAGATCTATACATTTCTTGCTATAGTGGACGTTATAATAACACCTTAACTTTCTTATGCTAATAAGCAGTGCATAAGCTACCTTTTCTAGTTTTAGATACTTCAACTAAGGTCTTAGTAATATTTTGTTCACATAATATATTGGTGTTTAAATATTAGCTTCCATCCCAACAAAAATAAACTTTAAGGTTACATACAAAAAATTATGTAGTTTTATAATGGTTCTTATAATTTTGGAGTTCACAAAAGTAGTAGACTCCATAAGTATTTCTTTAATTGTTCAAAGGTTTATTGGAACTCATCAATTAACTTGAACTAGTTTAAACTTTATGCTATCTTAAAAATGGATAGTTATCGATCAATTAATCTTGATAAGAAAATAAACTTGTTACCTTACTCGTGAACATTTGTACTTTTTCATATTTTTTATGGTTTTATTTATTTGATGGCTTTAACGTTTATATGTTTTCATTTATTCCCTTGTGAGTGACTATGAATCCAAGGAGCTTTTATACTCTTACTCTAAGTTGTATTTTTTCAAGGTTTAGTTTTCAAGATATACATCACAGGGTATCGAAGAACTCTCTTAGGTTAGATTCATGATCTTATCTCTCCCTTGTAGATTCATAATCTTGTCTCTCCCTTGTCTTTATTATCATATCATTCACATATGCTTCCAACTTCCTTTTTTTTTTGCAAAAGACAAGGTTCACTAGTTAATAGGTTCTTTTTGACTTTATAATAGTCAGTCTATTTATGCATGATGAAATATTTCTTTTCTTTATCTGCTTTATTCATCCTTATCTTAATATGTCCTAAGAAAGCATTCAAAAAGTTTAGCATTTTTTGCCCTAAAGTTACATTTGCTAATTGGCATATCTTTAGTAAAAGATATCTACCTTTTGAGGATGCTTTGTTTAAGTATGTGAAGTCTATACATATTCTCTATTTTCCATCGACCTTCCTAACTATCATTACATTAGAGAGGAACTCAAAGTAATTGATTTCCCTGATGAAATATACATTTATGAACTTGGCCACTTTTTCCTCTATTATGTCCCAAACTTGAGTTCACCTATTGGGTTCATGATAGACCACCACCCAAAAGTGAAACTCCTCCTATACTCACTATCAAGCTAAGACTAACCACCTTCAAGACGACTCAATAAAAACACAAATAACTAAGTTCTCATCAACTAATCTTCATTATACAAATAATCATATATAAGTAAATCCTAAAGTAATCAACATCAAAAAATACTCCTATAAAGTCTACTAAAATAAAAAAACATTTGTCTAAAAAATAACAAGATCCATATAAAGTAAACTACATAACTCAAACCCCTCCTATATCCTTTAACTTCTCCTTTATTGGCTCTTCACATGAAAATGTAAAAATTAAGGTAGTATATTGCCAAATAAAAAAATTAATAAACAAATAGAGATTAAAAATCCTCATTTACCATTATATATAATAAAATTTCATCATCGAGCCTAATTGATAAATGTAATTCTCTTTGATGCACTTACCAAGGAAAATAAACATAGAAGTGCACTAGTTCAAATAAGAAACATAAAATGCAACTCTATAGTGCCAAGTTTCATGTAAGACATATATAAGCCTATGATGCACATTTGTTAATTCATCTTTACCAATAGAACCTACCATATTTTGGCATTGATTAATTCGTTTTAACCAATAAAATGTTACTTATCCCATTGTAGTCCTAACTAATTTGCTTTTGGTAAGAATAGTACTTGTCCCATTATAGCTTTAACCAACTATACTCGTCATCATAACATACGCATATATGTAACCATTGCCCTTTTAGGCCTTGAATCATATAGTCAACAACATTCATTTATTCACACATTATGCACGCATATAGGGAACTAACTATATAAATGCATCCATAATTGATTACATGTAGTTGTAAGTGTTCACTGACACCCAAAATCATAATTCACAAGCCTATTTGTCTTTACATGTCTAAAAAATAAGAAAAAGTGTTTTTAAAAGTTGACATTTAAAAGGTTTGGCTATTCGGACACCATTTTATAAAGAAATCACATTACTGTCAAACGTCTAGATAGATGATATCAAATCTAGATATCTCTTTTAAGAGTTGTAGAAAATTATCTTATTTTTCATAACTTCTTGAATCACCTCAATATGATATTTATATTAGAATTTATGATCAAAATATTGAACAATATTCGGTGGTGACAACTAAATGAATTCATGCATTTAATTCACCCAATTCTTTTATTTAAATTTGATATAAGATTTTGATGTTTCCTTATGAAATATAGATATTTCTCTTATGAAAATTATTGAATCACCTAATCCTAATATTTATATAAATTTGTTTGCTTGAAATACCAAATATTATTTAATTTTGACATTATATTAGATTAATGTCTCTTTATCATACTCTTTTATTTAAGTTTAATTTAATCACATCGTACACCATCCTAATAATTGCACAAAATTAATAATTCATTCAAGCCTATACATAACATTTCAACTATAAATCCATAACTAAAATGTTATTAGAAATTAAGAAACATATGACCAAATTTTAAAAAAAATTGTGATCTAACATCCTCGATGGCATGTTGTCACTTAATGAAGTTTTTCTTTTTTATTTTATTTTACATATGAACAAAATTTTTTAGAAAATTATGGTATAACATGCTCGATGGCATGTTGACACTCAATGAAGATTTTTCTTTTTTATTTTTTTTATAGGCTTAAAAAAGCATTACGTTAAACTTATGAGATATAACTTCATTGTTAATCCCTAACATATTCATTAGGCTATGTGAATATGTCTTGGAGATTCTTTAGTAATTATTCTAATACCTTTTTGGTAAACTTAGCTATAATTATATTGATTTTAATGCCTTTTTGCTCTCATAATCTCCTTATATTATATGTTTAATTTTCACTTGATTATGTTATCAGTTCATTAAGTCTTTTACATCTAACTCTTTTATAATTTTTTTCCTTTTAAGGATGTGATAGGAATTGTTTAGTTATACATAGATCTTCTTGGACTTCTACTAAATTATTTGCTATAGAAACTTTATGAGAAGATAATAAAGGGAGAGGATTGCTCCTATTGTACATAATATTAACCTTTTTATTATAGTATTATAAGTTGATAGTCCCCTCACAATATAGAACATCATCATCATTATAGTCATTTTTGGGCTTGTAACTAATATCACTAGCAAGGAAATCTTTTTTTTTGTGTATATATGATCTCCTCCAAATTTGAACATAGGTGTGTCAACATAGTTTAAATGATTCATGCCTATCTATTTTAAGGCCTTAAAATAGGATGTTAATTACACTGCCTGTATTTACCAAAATTCTTTTTGAAAGAAAATTGGCTATCGATAGTGTAATTACCATGTCATGCTCATGAGGTTATATTAATGATTGATCTTCAGCTTTTTGAAAGTTAATTTTGGATACTCTACTCTTTTTTTATCCCATCCACTTCGTCTTGAGAAATTCATTTATTAGATAAGGCTATTTTTGTGTCTACTCAAGACTTTTGTGGTCTCTATTTATAATTATATGGATTATCCTTTAAAGCAGGCTACACATTTTATGTATCTCTTTTGCATGACCTTCAAAGGAGGACCCTACTACTTCTTTATCTTTCCTTTCCATATTTGTCCTTATTAATTTCCTTTCAAAATCCATTGAGTTTACTGTGGTGTGATAAGTTTATACTAGCTGTTTGTAAATTTCTATAACATTTTATGTTATGGCCATGCCCCTAACATAAGTGGTAATACATATTGATATCCTTTTTTATTATTCATATTTATCCTTTTTGGTTTGTTATTGATCACCATTTATTACCATATATTAAATTAAGGAAGGTTTTTCTCTTCTCGCCTCATGGGCTAACTCTTGTATTACTTTCTTTATGGTCTTCTCTTTACCTCATGTATAAAGATTGAACCCCTTTTTTCTTCTCTCAAACATTTTGATTAGGATGTCTAATATTTCTCAAGTTTTGCTTTATATATTTTAGGTTTAAATCTTTTTGGTCTCTTATAAAAACTTCTTCAAAGTTTTGAGGTCTCTTTTTTGCATCAAGTTCCATAAGGGTTGGACTAGATTTAGCCCATTTGCGAAAGCCAAGAATGTTATCTTTACTCCTACATTGATATTTGAATAGCCTTTAAACTAAATTGCTACAAGTAATCTTTAAGAATTTTGTCTTCTTTTTGAATGATTAAAATTAGATAAACAAAATTCCTAGATCTCCTTCTGATGTTAATAAAGAGTGACATAAACCTAAATGTAAGTTATTGGAATGAAGAAATAATCGTTGGTTAGATACTCTAACACTATGACCTTAATTTCCCTATCAAGGTTGAAAAGAGGGCATTGGACTTGATTACATTTGTTGCCTCATGGAGGTCCATTAATTCTTGATAGTTGTGAATGTTATCTACTGAGTCCAACAATTCATTATAGGTTTACAATGTTAACATTTTAAGCTTTTGTGATAATTTCTTCAATAATGCCATATAATGAGGGGGTTATTAGTGACTATCTTTACATCTCTATGCATCTAATATAGAGTTTCTTTTACATATAGGTCTTGCTTGGAAAGAATGTGAACTTAAATGTAATAATTGTAGTGGGGTAGAGGAAAGTCCATAAGATCGGTGTTATAGTATATGTACCTACTGTCTTTCTTAATACTCCTACAAAAAGAACATTAATTTGGTGTTTTATGGTCTCTATGGTCAGTGAAAGATTAGAGGGATAAGTTATCTATATTGAGTTACCACCTTAGGGGTCCATTATGACGCTTAAGTTGGTGGAAATCTTTGAGATATTTAGTTAAATTGAAAGTGGACAATGTTCCTCTTCGTATAAAGGAACTTGAGTAGTTATCTTTCAGTACAACTCCACTTTTTTGATGAATTGTTTATTCATATCTTATGCAATCATATAAGGTAAAAAACATTATCATTAATCTAAGATTTTTTACCTTAGTTGAGCTAATATCTTTTCAATTAACTCCCTTTTTATATCATATCATTAATGTGAAAATATCATATCATTGATCGTTTGCAAAGGATAATAATTTAGATATATCTTCACTCCAATAAGGATTTATATTTCATAGGCTTGTCAATTTATTTAAACTTTCAAATTTTGATGATCTTCATAAACATCATAACATCGTAATGTACTTTGTATATATCAAAATGGAAGTCAAATTAAAGGATTATTTACAATATTAAAGTAAAAGGATGCAACAATTTTTAATTATTTTTATCTAATGAAACTTAGGTTTACCCATTTTAAAGCTCTTTGTCTAAAATTTTATTAAAGGAAGAGATGTTACTTTAATAATCTAAAGTTGAGGTGATTTAATTTTTTAAATAAAATTTCATCTTAATACCTATGGTAAAAAAATATATAATTAATAAGTTGAAAAAAATTCAAATTTCGTTTCAAATTACATTATTAAACTCTTGACATATTATGTCTTTTAATTGATTTATGTTGTAGTTTATGACTTTATGCATATTTAAAAAATTGACTTTGTGCATATTTAATAATAGTGTTGACTTTTGAGAACTCTCCGTATGAAATACTTTGCTTTTGTTTAATTTTTGTACATTATTTATATCATATATAAAAACATATTTACATATGCGGAGTGTAATCCATGGTAATTGACTTGGATTATAGGTTTTGTATTTAGGGATGACAATGGACTGACCCGTGAGTCTAAACTTATGTGTTTTTAATAAATTAGGCCCAGATTCGACTTGAGACTCAACCATTTTAAATAAAACGATATCATTTTTTTTTTTAAAAGTTAAGCCTTGGGTAAGTCTAGGTTGGGACTAATTAAAAAAAAATGTTATTTTATACTTTTAATTTAAAATGATTATTTTAAAAAAATCGACCTGTATTCTGAATAGCTAGCTTTACATTACATACACAATTAAGCATACTACTTACCTGTCCAACAGCAGCATACTCCAAAATATATTATTGAGTTTGGAAAGACAAAAAAAAAAAAAAAGGGAACGGGAAAGTAGTCAGGAATCAAAAAAGCAGTCGCAAGCCAAATGCCTATGCTGAATTGGTTAAACCTTTGTATGAATATGGAATAGGCATAAGTTAGAGTCAAACGTTGTTGCGCGCATTGGGCATCTTAACCATGATTCCGATATACTACATGTCACTTTGTGTTTTCAACATTACTGATTTGATTTATGTTGTTGCTCAATGGGAGAGACTTTATTATATCTCATGAATTTGTATTGTCAAACAAGCAACACTATGATGGGTTATTTAATACGATCGTATTGTCTCAATTTCCAAGCAATAAATATTTGTTTAAACAGAACTGGCGTGCCAAAGACGACCAATGATTAAAGCAGGAGTGGAATGAACATATGGGCATCCAAAGCAGATGGACTAAATTATGACATTTGTTGTTCAAATGTAATCAATAAAAATATTTTATTGGGTAAAGTTGAATTCGTTGCTTCCGGTGAATAAAATTGAAGGAATAAATACCGGAGGGCAGAAAGTTAGAAAATGCAACAAATACCTTACTTGGATGTAGACGGCCTTATATTTTTCCTAGTCATAGCACCAGCAGCCCCAACTTAGAAGGCGGCCTACCAAGAAACTCATTTAAGGTATAAAATTAATGTCTACGTTACAACTTTGACCGACCTTACGTTTGTATTAACCCTTAAGTTTCATGAGGCACAAAGCATACTAAATTAAGAAGCAAAGCAGAAAACGACAAGTAAAAGCCATTGGAATATGGGCAAGCCCTCCTCCACAGTTTTCAACAGTTTGGAAGTCCAATTTGGCACCCTCAAAATTCCAAAGAATTGCCCTAATCTTTTTTTTTTTTTTGGGTAAGTCTACGATATATTTTAAGAGGTTCTCAACTCATAAAAAGACACCTTTAAATTAGCTACTCTCAAATTAGGAGGGTCTTTAACTACTAGAGATTAGAGGCAGTGTTCTCAGTCAATCCAGGTGGAAGTATTACAGGAATGCGAATTTGGTGTTCCATATGCTGCGTAACTTAAACAAAAAAAAAAAAAGCACCTGAAGGTGGAGCCTGATACCATAAACATTTCTCTGTTGGCATCCATGAATTTCTTTAGTAAAACTCAAATCATATGGGATTGGTTACGGTAGTTGTATAATCAGAGTCCTCATCCTCAGTGGCCGCCTTTACTTGACTAGTCAAATGAAGCACACCAGCGGTGCGATGGACAAGCGGAGTCAAAGTCGGACCAATTCGAGTCACTCTCCGTGGTTTCAGATATTTTACCCATGCACCCACTTTCTTGTTGACTCCGTTCCATTTACCATGTACCGATTTGATTCATTTTCGTTCCATTTACTGTCGGATTAACCACAAATTTCTGGTTAATGAGATTTTTTAAGACACACTATACGATGATTAGGACAATGAAAAGCTTGTAATGTACCAATGCCCCCCTGGTTTTGTGCCACTGACCACAAGCTAGACAAGTAAGGGCTTAATTTCCATAAAATTGCTAACTAATGAACCTCCAAATTTAGAATTCCTTAGTGATTATTGCCCCCGATGCACTTGCGGAAAACACTCATGATTATGATTTACCAAAATCCCTGATGATGGTTGGAGTCGGCACCAAGGGAACTGCTAGCTTAATTTGTCCGGTTTTACGGGGACAAATATGGTTACTCCCTGATCGAGATAATATACCATTGTTATTGTGTCTTATGGCCTAACAACTTGAAATTATTGATGGCTCCCACAGATGCAATTCTACAGATTTTCCTCAATCATTTTTCTAGATTTACACTTACTTTCCAAAAAGGCATGCCTTAAATTAAATGCAACGAATTCAGATAAGATGTAACTGAAAATTACACCATCTTCGAAAAAATTCGAGTAATAACTTTTACCCTTTTGCCTTTGGCATACTCCGACTAATTGCTGCTGGTGTTCGTTTTTTTAATTGTTGATGAGAAAATGATAAAAAAGGGGAAGGAAAAAAAAAACATGGGAAAAGGACAAGAGTGCCCTCCATTTCATAGTCTCGATCGGATGATCCCATGCATCCTATTAGCGGGAATCTCTTAGCAAGTCGATTCCGTCTGCGTTCTTCCCTCTCTATCCCTTTAAATACTCATGCCCCTTCCCCTCTCTTGCTCTTCACAGCAAACAATACCAACAGCGTCAACAGAAAACCACTCCACAACTCCCCAACATCATCAAACCATCTACCATGTCTTCTCTTTCCTTCCACCTCTTGCCTACTGCCACCCCACCTTTCTCTTCCTCTAATCCCTCTTCCTCTTCTTTGCTTTTTAATCCTGGTAAGTCCCCCTTTTCTTCTTAATATCTCTAATTCCCTCCTGCTTATTGCTCACCATCTTTAGTTTATTTTTCAAAATGTTTCTTCTTGATTGCTGCACAACACTGAAACCTTTGTGTCGAATCCTGTGACCTCTAGTACTATTATATACACAGCAGACCATACTTGCTGGTCTTTTCTGTACTACTACTTCTCAAATTGCTGGCGCGTCCATGTGCGAGGTTCATGATGATGATGTTGTTTGATGGAGAAAGTTCAAAAAGGGTTTATTAGCATTGGCTTTTTTATTAACTTCGGGGCTGTCTATCTACATCTTCTTTTTCTTTTTTTCTGATCTGTCTCCTGGTTGTCTGTGTTTCTCTTTGTTGATCACACCTCCAAAGAATGGCTCTTAAGAGTCGAGAAACAGAAAACTTAAGAAAGATGTCGAGAAACAGAAAACATAAGAAAGATGAAACTTAAGGCATGTGGCATCTAAATGATCTGACCTAGAGAGGCGAAGTTTCTGATTGGCTATTCCGCAGAAACATATAGACCTCCTCGTTTTTCCTTATCTTCTGCTTTTCATAACATCTTTTGTTAACTTTTTCTTTGCCATTGCCTGTGTTTCTTCTGTTAGTTCTTATTAATCCACTCCCTTTCTCTTTTCCTCATAAATGTTCCGAAGAAAGGGTTGTGAAAGAGCTTTGAAGTTTTTCCTTTCTAATTAATTAATGGCAGCATCACAAATTTATCCACCAGGAAGGCTACACTGATTAGCGCTTTTGTTTTTCCTTCTTAGAAAGGAGAAAAGTTTTACCAAAAAGATCAAACTAGGTCAGAGTATGGTTTATCCACGTCTCTCTTATTTGTTCTTTTTTCTAAATAGGTGTCTGGTTCAATGGAGCCAAGGACAAAAGGCTGAACTTTGATTTTCGCATTAGATGCAGTGCTGTATCCAACGCTCGCAGCCAAGGTACAATTTCTTGAAACGTTGGAGAATTTTACTAATAGCTATATACGATACTTTAGTCTTATGTTATAACCTTTTGCTTGTAGAGTACTCCGAAGTGTTACAAAAACAAAATGGCCTGCCGGTACTCAAGTGGCATGAGATTGTCGAAGATGACACACAAGAGGAAGCTCTCAAGGTGATTCTCGAAGATATATTGCTAGTGGCTTTTAGCTTATTGCATCACTAAAAGCCAGGATTGACAATTTAACGTTTGTTATGTCGAAAAGGTATCATTATGGAAGGAGATTAACAAGCGAGTGGAGACAATTAAGAAGATGTTGAGCTCAATGGAAGATGGAGAGATAAGCGTATCGGCCTATGACACCGCATGGGTTGCTCTTGTGGAAGACCTTAATGGAAGTGGTGCTCCTCAATTCCCATCTGCCCTTCAGTGGATTATTGACAATCAACTCGCAGATGGATCATGGGGTGATAATGAAATTTTTGAAGCTCATGATCGGATACTCAACACCTTAGGCTGTGTTATTGCACTGAAATCCTGGAACGTACATCCCGAAAAATGCGAACAAGGTAGAAAATACTAATTATTTAATCGGGGTGATTTAGATAAGCAAAAAAAAAAAAAAAAGTTATTTTGCTGATTAGCTGACATATCGTCACATCATATCAGGCCTGGCCTTCTTCAAGAACAATTTACACAAGCTAGAAGACGAGGATCCTGAGCACATGCCTATCGGCTTTGAAGTTGCTTTCCCTTCGCTTCTCGAAATAGCCCGTAAATTAGATATCGAAATTCCTGATGCTCCAATCCTGAAAGAGATTTATGACAGGAGAAATCTAAAGCTCTCAAGGTACTTTACTCTACACAAACTCATCGTCATCATTATGCTTATGAAATGAAACTAAAGTAAACTCTATCTTGTACATTATTTCTGTTTATCCTAAAGCTAATGGTCCTAGTCTTTTCTCTTACCTGTGTGTTAAATGCAATAATTATGCTTGTTGGATAGGATACCAAAGGACATATTACACAAAGTGCCCACAACACTTCTTCATAGCTTGGAGGGAATGCAAAACTTGGACTGGAATAAACTCATAAAATTGCAGTGCGAAGACGGGTCATTTTTGTTCTCTCCAGCCTCCACCGCCTACGCACTTCAGCAAACTAAAGACCAAAAATGCCTCAACTATTTGAATAATGCGGTCCAAAAACACAAAGGAGGAGGTAAGCATTAGCAAGCACTGAACATTTTCCATTGCGCAATCACGAGTGTTAATATTCTGAGCCATTTGTCAATTCAGTCCCGAATGTATACCCCGTGGATTTGTTCGAGAACATATGGGCTATTGACCGCTTGAACCGCCTTGGAATCTCAAGATACTTCGAACCGGAGATTAAAGAGTGCGTCAAGCATATTCACAAGTTCTGGAGACCAGATGGTATCTGCTGGGCAAGAAATTCCGAGGTTCACGACATCGACGACACAGCCATGGGATTCCGTATACTAAGACTTCACGGTTACGATGTTTCACCTGGTAATAATCCACACGTGTCTACAATCCTTGCAACTAAAACTACATGCTCCATATAACAACGTTGTAATATTCCTAGTGTCTTGCATGTTTTGGCAGATGTGTTCAAATTTTTTGAGAAAAACGGCGAGTTTTGCTGCTTTGCTGGACAGTCATCGCAGGCTGTCACGGGAATGTTCAATTTGTATAGAGCCTCTCAAGTGCTGTATCCAGGAGAGAAGATCATGGAGGATGCTAGGAAATATTCGTCCAAATTTTTGAGAGAGAAGAGAATTCGTAATGAGCTCCAAGATAAATGGATTATAACCAAGGATTTGACTGGAGAGGTACATTCTTTTTCTTTAATGTATCCAATTAGTGGGTATACATCAGGTTAAATTTACATAAAATTAATAATTCTGTAAGGGTCAATGCCAGTAACATTAGGCAATTGCACCATGTATAGTGTGTTTATGAAAAGAAAAGGTTCAAATCATTTATAAAATTAAAATGGGGTTGATTTAGTGCCTACTTCGCTAACTTGAGACACATTGAGTAGGTGGAATTTGCATTGGACGTTCCATGGTACGCCATCTTGCCAAGAGTTGAGACAAGGTCCTTTTTAGAACAGTACGGGGGTGAAGATGACGTTTGGATTGGCAAGACTCTTTACAGGTGAGGTGACTATTCCTTTTCTTTGGTCAAAAGTTTGGTTCTTGGTTCAACCGTGTCCTCTGA
Source organism: Erythroxylum havanense (assembly GCA_024752395.1). NCBI lineage: Eukaryota > Viridiplantae > Streptophyta > Magnoliopsida > Malpighiales > Erythroxylaceae > Erythroxylum > Erythroxylum havanense. Next base: position 12,783,924 of record JANTNU010000004.1, read on the forward strand.
ACTTCCTTCGCTTGCAAATTGGACCAGATCTTTAGGACTTTTATTTGCTTTTGATGGATAAAAATATTATTAATATGTCTACTGTCGGATGTAAATCTTGTAAAAAAGAAAAAAAACAAGCCGTTCAAGTTGATTCTTTGTACTATTAACTTATTGAAGAAATTAATGTGTCACGCAGGATGCCTTTTGTCAACAACAACGAATATCTGGAGCTCGGCAAGTTAGACTACAACACTTGCCAAGCAATCCAACGAGCCGAATGGGACAACTTCCAAAAGTAAGTAAACCAAACTACGATATGTATACAAATTCTGAGTACTGAATAACCCATGTTCTTAAGGGCACCACGAGGTTATACTAAATTGGCGCCTGAAACAGGTGGTACGATGAATGCAGTCTGGGAAGTTTGGGAATAAGCAAAAGAAGCCTCCTCTTTTCCTACTTTTTGGCAGCAGCCAGCATTTTCGAGCCAGAAAGGTCCAAGGAGCGACTGGCTTGGGCTAAGACAAGAATCTTGCTCGAGTCCGTCAACAGTTGTTTCAACGAGGATAACAGTTCTAGGGAGCTGAGAAGTGCTTTTGTTCACGATTTCAAGAAGGCTACTAGTACTACCACCTCAGGTTTTAATGGAAATGGAAGGTAACTAGTCATTCTATGATGTTGACATAAAAAAGCAAACTTTGTGAGTCTGAAAATGGAAGAACCTTAAAAATGTTTACATGTATGGTGACAGGATTTTGGATGCCAAGAAGAAAAGACAGGAACTCCTCAAGCTGCTGCTTGAAACACTGAATGGTCTTTCCGTCGATGCATTAGTGTCTCATGGTCGTGATATTAGCCACGATTTACGCCACGCTGTGAGTTATCTGATTAACCTTTGCATGTTTCCCCGATGGATTTACGTATTGCAGTTCCAGGAAAGCCCCAACTAATCTATAAAAGCCTAAACTGAAAACACAACTAATGAAAGTAGTCGGCTCAGTTATGTTTATGAAGAACAAAAGAAGTGTGAAATTGGCTATCTGCTCAAGTTGCACAAATTACGCACAGAACTTCTAATTGAATTCCCTATGCTTTAAATTGGCACTCTTTTTGATCATTTTCATGTAAATGTTTAATTTAGTGGGAGAATTGGCTATCGAACTGGGAAACTGAAGGAGACAGGCATCAAGGAGAAGCCCGGCTGTTGGTCCAGACAATAAATCTTACAGCTGGCCGTTGGGTGTCCGAGGAGTCCCATTCCGATTATCCTGTTTATCAAAAACTTGCCGACCTTACTGATAGAATATGCCATCAGCTTGGTCATTACCAGCAGCATAAGGTTAGTGACCGGAAAACGTTAAACCTCTCCTCCTTAATACTTTCGTATGCTTTTCAGTACCCTCTGGACAAATTTTTCAATGCCATTTCCAGCGTCAAATTGTAGTTATAATAACTGTGAAGTCCCAACAGGTTTTAACATGGGTATGTTTTGCAATCTTTGCGCGTCTCCTCCTAGTAATCAAGCATGTTCTAGAAAGGAAATTAAATTTGAGTTTAAACAAAAACTCTACTCAGTTACCATTGACAAGCCACTTCAATTCTAAGGCTAAGTGGGCTCCTAAAACTGATTTCTTAGTTGGTAGGGTTTACAATTACATATCTTATCCTTAAAACTCATTCTTGATGGTTGAAAAATTTTCAGGTATCTGACAATGGCAGCCAAAATACCAGCGGTGACAGTGTCACAACTCCAGAGATAGAGTCTAACATGCAGGAGCTCGTGAAGTTAGTGTACCAGAACTCTTCTTCAGATGTGAAGGAGACGTTTCTCACAGTGGCCAAGAGCTTTTACTACACAGCCTTCTGTGATCCTGGGACTATCAACTACCACATTGCCAGAGTTCTTTTTGAGAGAGTGTACTAATATTAATACATACGGGTTAATTACTAGTTATTCTTGTTCAATAACTGAAATCACATATGTAGAAAATCATCAATGTAATGAATTCATTCAATTCTCTTTACTCTTTAGTGCGCAAGGCCAATTCTCCCATGCGGACTTAAATATTTCGTCCTTTTTGATGAAATAAAGCAAATTAAAAGTGAATGCGATCATCCAAGTAAATGGATGTGCAAGTACCTGAATTAACTTAAGAGTAAACACTAAATGCGAAAGACCGGAAAGATTGGCTTGGATGCGACTCTTTGGCCAAAAATTCCCTTTTCTCAGTAGAGAAGGTTTGGTAAAACTTGAAAGGAAGTGTTTTGGTCCAGCAGCAAGGTGGGGGACTGTCTGAACGGAATTTCACAGACATAATAATGAAAAATGTAACAAAACGTAACATGGTTCTCTATAGTTTCTCTCATAGTGACACCTCATCTTCAGGCTTTATGCGAAATGATTAATGATACAATTTCCAACACGTCGCATATACATACAGATACATCTGGGACCTGAATTGATCTGTTATAACACGTCAATAATGATGGAGAACAAGTGTGTATGATGGTTCTGAAGTCTGAACTGCGAAATATATAGTTCTTTAAGCATCTTTCCAAGTTAATTATACAGATTTGTTGAAACATCTGCCAAATTGGACACGCGGGTCTGAATCCATACATTCGATACGCGATGGGATTTGCCACTCAAATATTACATCTAAAGACTTAGAATCGTTGACTTGACAGCCTAAACTACTAGTTAGATATGGCCAAGGATTGAAGACACTTGGCTTACACACATGTGAAGAGAGGTCAAGGGATGGGCTTACATGAGTTGAGTTAGTGGAGATGTATGGAAGACCACATTAAGATGTTGCGGAAAAGAATATCCACCCCTTTTGGAGTTGTTGATATAATGGTTTCCTCGTAAATGCAACACTGAAGAAAAATGGCAGACAATGTCACTAAAGATCATGTTTCTCGCTAAAGTCTAGTTTTGCTCTCTTCCACGCTCTCCTGAACATTGGCCATATCCCCCATCTAGAGATTTGGTGTTCATTTTGGTGAAAAGGAAAGGAGAAAAAGCCTTATCCATACCTGCAAGTCTATAGCCATAACACTTATTATGAATCAAACTAGTAGCGTGCCTGTTTTTTTTTTTGTTTTTTAGTCAGGTGGTGGACTGCCAACTTCAATTCCCCATGAACTTTCACTTTTTAGAAAAGCAAGTTATTTTAGAAACACAGCATTTCGGTCACATCGTAAACCTATTTATAAACAGATAGAGCCAAGCCTGCCAAAAAATATGTTTTGCCAAAATGAGCATGATTACTCAAGAAATTACTTGTCCTGAAAATTTAACACAGACACAAGTTCCAAATGATGATCATCATGGCCACCGCAAAAGGATAGTGGTGCATTTCGAGTTTGTGATGATACTTTTTTATTTTGTCAAGGTCTGACTGTGGAAATTCATTTTATAGGTTAACTCGATGATCTCGTCAAGCCAACCTTCATCCACTTTGGGATTGGGGGATCATATCGAAGCAAAATTCAACCGAAAGGTGGGCCAATTACCAGTGCTCAAAGAATCATTTAGACAATGAATCCATAATGTTAGCATCCGAAAGAGGAACATCTTTGCAATCATTAAGCTGCAATGGAGCTGATCGAGAAAAGGAAAAATAAGAAAATAATGAAGCTGCCATTGCTAACACAGACCATTATTCACAATTTTCAATCATGAATTCAAGAATCCGGAAGGGGCAGACAGGGAGAGACTACATGCGAGCATCATTCGGCTCTTGCATGATTTAACAATTTCCCAGCAAGTCTTTGACACATAATTACACAAAACAAAAGGAAAGTAAAAAGAATGCATATTGATTGACTCTCTAAGTTAAGGTTAATATTAATTTAATCGCAACTACACGACGTAGTTATAGTTATTACAGACAAATACGGGTCATTTCCACGAAGAGAATAATTATTAGTAGTTACTCATTTTCTATTATTTAGCCTATGAATCAAATTTTTGATTTTTAATTACAAATAAAGTTTATTTAAGATTAAACAATTATGAACTTGGGACAATTAGAATACGAAGAAAATCAATATTAAATAGTACTGACTAGGTGATGAATCCCTTAAGGCTTATTAAATTATTAATCTTTTTTTATGCAATTATATTATTAATTATTACACCGTAAAAATTCCTATCTTATGTTAATAACCCTCTCGAGATTATTAATAACTACTCTATCAGTTATTAACAGAATCTTTCTACTTAAAACGTCTAGAACTGCATTATGAATTTATGAATTTCACTATTAGGTTTGACCATAATCCAAAGGATTTATGTCAGTCTATTTCTAAGTTTGTATACAACTCTTTCTAATTATGATAGATCTATTTATATAAGAGGATTTTCCAATCTCAATCATATGAAATCAAACTTTTCATTAATATTCTAGATATATTAAAACAAGAATAAAACATATAATTGAATCGTAATAATTGATCGATATATTTGCTTTGAATAAAAGATTAAAACATATTGTTATCTCAAACTAGGGTTCATCATACTTCGATACTAAAAATATTTATTTACTAATCATAAAAAACAAAATCGAAGATAAACATGAAGAAGAACTAATAGAATACACAGGAATCATAATTCTAATTTTCCCTTTCTCTTCTATTGAATCTTCTTGTAAGTTTGTCTTTGATGTAGCTATCTACTCGATCTCTAGTTGCATTCTTCATGTTTTTCTCATCCCTTGATCAAAATCACTGCCTCTCTAGTATTTTAAGTCTCAAAATTGTTTACTAATCGACTTTTTTCAATTTGTCTCTACTCACGTTCTTTTATAGTAAAATTTAAGATTTCTAGGATATATACAAGCACTTACACAAGCATGTGAGAGACTATATATAATCAATACCTGAATTTGTGATTTTACAAAGACACAAAGACTAGGGATGATAGACTAGCCCAGGCTCTACCAACCCAATCTTAAGTCAAATGCCCTAAGCCCAACCCAGTCCATTGCCATCCCTAACAAAAATTTATACGAGCAACATACATGACCATGTATATCAAGATATATAGACGTGTAACTCTACACGACCATAACTAAATTCTTCGTCCTTAACACATTTATAAAGACTTACACAGTCACTGTACAGGTTGCGTAGGTCCTTAATTACTTCAATCTTTGTTCAATGTGATGATTTCATCTAAATTCTTCTCTTTTTGGTCTATGAAGGCAATTATAATCTATAAATGTACTTGGAATGAATTTGTACCAAATATACAAGTATTTAGAATACCATTATGTTTTAGCCGAAAAATAGAACGATATCTAAATTATTGGTATCGGTGGTCAGTATCGAACGGTACTAGATTTTTTTATTTGGTATTAGTCAGTATTCAAAATATCAGCTATATATCGACTAGTACCGTAAGTTTTAGAAAAGTGAGGGACTATTTAACAAAAAGCAACTTATAACGCAAACACCTCCCCACCCCTCAATGCTTCTACTACTTTGTTTTTTTCTCTCTCTCAAGCTCACCTCCATTCTCTCTCACTACGACTCTCTCTCATTCTCCTCTCCATCTCTGATGGTGCTTCTCCCTCTCCGGCTACAAGACAACTACGAACCACCTCACCACACTACTGTTATCCTCCTCCACTACGTGAACCCGCCACCACCGAGCCTC
>JANTNU010000004.1:12825163-12841170 GCA_024752395.1 Erythroxylum havanense
AATATTCAATTAGTATTAAGATCGGCACTGAAAATTAATACGATAATTTTGTCTTAGCAACATTTTCTGGCAGTACAAAACACAACATCATTGGTTCGTATAGCTATGTGACACGTATTTGGCCCAAAAAATTCTCATAATCACATTCTCCTAGATTTGGCAAGACGATACATGCACCTTCAGCAATTGCACTTATTCCAATTTCAAAAAGCATAACCAACAAGTTCGGTATTTGATTGGAAGCAATGAAGATCTAATCATACTCCAATTCATCAGGTGTGACTGGCCGTTTAAGGGGAATAATGGATTTCTTCTCCACATCCCGGGACAAAGCTTTCCTCATATCTGACAACAGAATTTGATCTATTGTTAGGCACTGTTAATTTAAATGGGAAGGACAGGGGTAAACATTGACCAGATGCAAGAACTCACCTAATCCATCTTCCTCTCCCGAGTAATAGCGCAACACTCTTCTATAAATCACATAACCAAGCTGAGAAGAAGAAGGAAATACCATATAAGGTAACTTGTCCCAGTGAAATGACTAATGGTACATCCAGCACGCTAGCAGCCAAGAAACTAAAGTACGAGCAAGCTTAAATCCGTGAATCAGAATTTCAAGGTGGATGTCCCACCTAACTAAAAGAGGATTGTCATTAATTCAAACCAAAAACAAGTATCTGATAGATGCATGTTATTTCCCTGGCTCGGAATTTGTCTTCCAATCAATCAGACATTCAGCTTCAGTTTACATGAATTCACTATCACAATCAGAAAACGTAAACCAGACAAATGAGTGAACATCAACTTGATAATTTATGGCATTTTATGCTAACTCAGCTAACTAGAGAAGACAGGGTATCATAAATATCATCTAATTCCATCCTTATTAACCACCTAGTGGAAAAATAGCCATAGTAACCTTGTCAGTTAAGAGCCTGAATGTGCCATGTGTTTCCACTATCTCCACATAAACCATGTGTTTCCACTATCTCCACATAAATTAAGACCATCCAAACCCTAATAATCCTCTTCTCTGATCAAGCTAAAACGAGAAGTCAAAAAGAAAAGAACAAGAATGGTGGCATGTAACGACATAGTCAAAATTTTCAATAAGGTAATTCATTCCACTGAACAGAACTCTTTCAGTTTCTGATTTGCACAATAAACATATAAAGAATGGACAATAAGTTCTCAAGTTGAAAGAAATGTGGCTGAATAAGTACCTTCTCATACATCTTTATGGCTGGTGTATTGGATGCTCTGACAAAAAGGTCTACGAAGTAAGCTTTGTCTCTGCATAGGAAGCTCTCATTAGGAACAAAGCTGCAGCGAACAAATTTAAGCCAATACTTGACAGGATATTACTTTGGCAACCACTAAGGACGGAAACAGATATGTCCATTTTTAAGTCCTAATAGATTGTATATTGATAAAAATTATTGCAGAATCACCCTCATATTGGATCATCAATGCAACAATGATGAGAATATGGGTAGGTGTTTTGCAAGACGATCCGGTCAATGTCCAAATGGTAACCAAGATGAACTACACTACATTCAGTTTAATAAGATCAACAAGTACTCTCTCCCAAAAGATACAATTTAAAGAACCCTATAACTTATTAAATAACACTAGTCTTCCAATGAAAACTAATTCCCAAGAATGCAAAGCAACCTGTTAGAACCGAGGAGATTGACTTCCACACAGTATCAAAATTTGCTTCTGGTAATTGAAAAACCATCACGTTTGCTCAAGTTCACTTGCACTTTACGTCTTCATAAATGCATCAGAAACATGCATTTGTCCGCATAGGATAATATGAAAAACTCCGAGAATACGGAACAAACAAAAAAAAAGAGAGATAAAGATAAAGCCTGGGAATTGGGTAATATGTAGTGAAATGGAACAATCAAGTTATCAACTGAAACTCATAGTGCATCAAGAGAGACAAATTTGGCCTGAAGACATAATTGTACAGAGGGCAAGTTAAAAAAAATAAAATCGATGCAAAATATTCGTACATCTTATCACTGATATCTTCAAGAAGATTCATGAGCTTTTTGGCCAATTGCTGCCTCCGGTACTCAGAAGCTACAGTGACAGCTGTAACATGACCATGCCAAGATTCACCTTGTCCTTCGACTTTACCCATAACTGCGAACATTTCCAATTGAAATCTGTCTTTAATAAGCAACCCTAAAAATGAAAAAGAAAAACGTAATGTTGAAGGGGAGAGAAAAAGGGAAGAGTGAATTACTATAGCCCATAATTTTGTTTCCGGGACCTTCGGCGACATGGAAATAGTCGGGCCATCTCGCCAAGTAGGTCATATAGAATGACATGTTGAACTATGAAATTTAGAAAGAAAAAAAAAACCAAATCAATTATCTTTCTGGATTAGTTTGATAGCAAAATGGCATGCAAGTGTAAGTTGATAGATGGAAATTTGAAGAAACAGAGTAGAATTACGGTTTCAGTTAGATGGTCAAGGTTAACAGAAGCGAAGCGGAGAAGATCGTTGCAGCAGAACCGTCGGATCGTCGTCATCGTCTTTTCGTGATTCTTCGTCGTGAGCTCTCTTCCTTGTTTGCTTGGGATGGTATTGGTATCCTCTTTTTAGCGTATGCGTTGGACTTGTCATTAATGAGCCGAAATCGCTAGTCCAAATGGCTTTCTGGGCCGAGGCCTTTTAGTTATACACTTAACTACTCTCTCTTTCATTAACAGTTTGATCCATTACGATTACTATTTGGATTTCTAAATTCCAATCCAACTATATATCTAACTCTCACACAAAACCAATAATAATATTAATTTCTTGACTTGTTCAAATAATTTAAATAAAATATTTTTAAAAAGAAGAGATAAATTTCAGAAATATTAATAAAAAGCCAAACTAGTCCTTATCTAATGAGATTTCCTTGGTGGTTTTCATAATGAAATTTCTTCTCTTAATTCCAATATACGTCTGTTAATCGAGAGTGCTACGACATGACGTGTGCAAATTGTTGAAGCTCAAACACAGAGCTTTGGTCAACGCCAAATATTCATTTCCAATGTGTCAGTCATTACATATACAATTAGACAACATACAAAACATTGGTACCCGATAGAATCAACCTTATCATCAAGTGCCATTTAGTTGATGTTTAAGCTTCTGCGGTGCCGGTCACCACTCATCATAACATAATTGAGCAGCCTGGATGCTTTGACTGAAATTCTGACAGTTCTACTTTGAACAGGACAATTCAAGAATCTTGAACCCAAATTTTAATGGTTCTATCACGATCAAGTCCAGCAGAAGCTATTTTGTTCTCAGATGGGTGGCAGGTTACAGAAATCACAGTATCAGTATGACCTTCAAGTTTCTGCACCATAGTTTTCTGCTGCAGATCCCACAAGTATACACAATTATCTTCCGAACCACTAACTATGTATTTTCCATTTGTCACCGAGAATGTTGAGGTTATGCAGTACACTTTGTTAGTATGCCCCGTGTAAATCTTCAAGAATTTCCCCGCCGAATAATTTGAGAGTTTCTGCAATTGAAATAAACCAAATAATAAGTAGCAAGAATCAGCTAATAGCGACACAAGTATTCCGAATATTAAACTGTACTACTGCATTCAATACTTGCTTCATATATGATGAATACAGGGTCAGCCAGCTTAGGCTAACTTAGGAATCGAAATGAATATTGGCGAGATGCAGTAAGCTAAGCTCAGTGATACAATGAGCATCAGGCTATTCTGTTATATACAAAACAATCAAGACAGGAAGCTCCTCTTTGACCCAGGTATCAGGTAAGGATTCAACTAAGTAACTACCTCTATAGCAGAAAATGGTAAAAGCCTTGGTTTCAAAACAATTAAAATTTGTAGATTATACAATAAGGTCTTCTACTTTACATTCAAGATCCAAATTTTCAACAAAGAACCAAAATCTGAACTTATAACTGAGAAAAAGGATAATCCATATATAAAGGAACCATCTACATAACCATAATTTGGCGGCCAAACAAGAAAAATTTTCCACATATAAATTAGAACAGAACCAAACGGAAAAATAGACAAGAAACTTACAAGAGTGCTGTCAAGAGTGGCAACGAGAATGAACTTGCCATTGGGAGAGAACTTAGCAAACGAGACAGCAGGATCTTTATCATCAATAAGAGTCTTCAAGCAAGCTCCAGTGGACGCCTCCCAGATCTTGCAAGACCCATCACGACTACCGGAAACGATCAACGAACCATCTCTATTAAAATGCACCGATGTAACTGGCATAGAGTGAGCTTTAATCACGCGAACGCATTTTCCAGTCTTAACCTCCCAAATACGGATGGTTTCGTCGAAAGAGCCCGAGGCGATGAGGTTGGACTGGGGATTGAAGTTAACGCAGAAGACGAAGTCGGAGTGGCCCTTGAGGACTTTGAGGCAGTCGAAGGAACCACGCGCAGCCCATATGCGGACGGTGCGGTCGTCGGAGGCGGAGCAGATGTAGTGGGAGTCAAGAGACCAAGCGAGGTCGGAGACGCCATCGGTGTGGCCGACAAGGCGATGGATGAGGGAGAAGGAGGAGGAAGACCAAAGGATTAGGGTTTTGTCGAGGGAGGCGGAGGCGAGGAGAGCGCCATCGTTGGAGAATTTAACGCACGAGACGGCTCGTTCGTGGGATCTAAGGGTTTTGTGAAGGCGATAGGGCTTGTACGGAGGAGGTGCCTGTGTATTGGTATTGGCCATTGCCAAATGCGACGATCGATGATCTCTTTTGTCCAAGTACCTCTCAACTACCCCAAGGACTCGCCAATACAGTACTGTTCTGTTCTGTATCTGGTTATATATATATATATATATATATATATATGTAATCACTTGAACTCCTATTCAAGCGGTTAACTGTCGGTGGGCCCTTCTAGCACCAGTCGCTGCTTGTACGCAATGGTGAACTTACAAGCTCATCCCCCTTCTGATCAAGCACAGTCGCAACTTGAACACCTATTGACACAATTTGGTTTAATTTGGCCACTCGAAACGCCCACCCATCCCAACAGTTTGCAATCACAATTTCTACCTCCAGATCGGTTGCAAAAATCAAGTCAATGAAAGTGGACATATATTTCCTTTATTCGTTTATTCGGCCAAGGCTAGCCTTACCCAAGTTCACTTTTATACTTTCCAACCCTATTCAATGTTCAAAACGAATTGTACACCCTGGTCAAAATGACGTCGTTTTAATAAAATTAGACCGAACTCAACCTTACCCAGCTACACGACTATGTCAAAAATTAGACCGAACTCAACCTTACCCAGCTACACGACTATGTCAAAGGCGATTCTCTGGGGATAAATCCATGCAATGATTTTTGAATGATTTTGTTAGATTACCTGATCTTTTTATGAAGATGAGAGGAATAAAAAATGATACAGAATAAAAGGTCTTCGTACAAACACATTATAAAAAAGAGGAGGAATTTTTTTTATAAAAAAAAGATCCCCTAAAGATTTTACAATCATCTTGGAGTGCGAGGCAAAAAAACTCAGTGGACCTCCGTCCATAGTCAATTCAATTGAACAATCCCATGATAGTTCCCAGCTTCAGGATACCAGAGGGTGACCTTGAGCGAAGGCGGATTCCCATAAACAGAAAAGTGTCCATTGGGAAAATATAGGTTAATTTCACCTTCACTTTGTTAATGCCTTCTCCCTAAAATTGCAGCAGCACACTATTACAAAACATAGACACATGGCATGCGAGGATAGTTGTTACGCATACCTGAAAAAATGTCGGAAGAATCTGAGGATCAAGTGTATATCAAAGGAGAAGGTAATGAACACAGCTAACATCTCCCATGAGGGAAAAAAAAATATACGATGATTTGTAATTTCAGGAGATAACAAATTGTACAACCTTGAGAGTCAGCCATCAGCCAACCACATGGAGAAGGCATCAGTTACATGCTAAGGATGTCAACTTCCCAACATTTTTATGTCTATTTCATTAATGACACACATCTGCTTTAATGAAATACAATTTGATAAGTAAAATGGTTGCCCATGAAAACGAGTTAGCAGTTTACGAACATGAGACACACACACACACACACACATAGAGAGAGAGAGAGAGAGAGATACCTTATCCATTAGTAACGCCCTTCGCAACGTTGCTGAATTTCGGGGGTTCACTTAGACAACCAGAAAGTCAACCTCATCTGAGCTTTCCTCATGCACTACATAAGTAGAATCTTGACCCTCTTCATTACCACTACTCTGGTCACTATTATAGTTGCTCTCTGATGTACTCATAAAGAATGAACCATCTGATGTATGAATGCTCAGTTGTGATGGCAGACTGAGATCACTACTTAGGTCACTATCAATCATCTGTTCAATCTCAACAAAACTGCAGAATCCATAGTCCCAACCAATCATGGACGTTTAGTCTCAAATCATATAACGTACTCATTTTTTTATTTTTCTGAATTTTCCTTCAGAAAAAAATCTTAAAAAGATTAATGAAAACGGCGATAATGCCAAGTTTGCAACACTAGAAAAATGACTAACCTTCCTTCTGGTGGAAACTCAGCAAGTAAACAAACATCGGGCCTTGCTTCCAGCACTTGATTTATGGGAATGATACTAGAAACATCCCAAAATTATAGATAAAGTTGTCTTTTTTTTAAAAGATGTATTGTAAGGACAATGGATTTAGAAGGAGAGTAATCACCTGGAGTTGTAACACCTGTTGTACCAGTCACCTTCAGAAGCTAAACCTTCCCTATTTGATATGTCCTTTTAGACCAAAAAAAAAAATCAGAAGTTAACTATCCAACAGGAATTTAAGATCAGATTAAAACAAAGCCTGAAATCAGTTTTTTGCTTTTTTTAACTACCCACAAGATGTCGAAGGAACTTAAAGTCTCCTGCAATAATTGCCATCATCAGCCGAGCAACCTCCACCTGCAACATAACAGAAATAATAAGGATCCCGAAGGTGCCAGGGACAAAGAGTTAGATTTGGCAGTAGGAGCAAATAGAGAAAACTGTCCACCTCTTTGAGATGCATGCAGTCTCTCAAAATCAAAATTTCCAGAAGATTTCCACCTCCGGTGCCTCCAAGATTCCTAATTTAAGTTTTAAAAAAAGGATAAGAGTAACAACATATCAAATGGTAAATTAAGGATCAAAAGCATATGTAATTAATATGAGATCACACACCTCAAAAAATTCCCTGTGATTGAATACGATGTTGAAAAATCAACATATTTTAGTTTTTGAAGTCCCTGCAAATATGTCAGAAAGATGAACTTGTCAGAGTTCGACAGTCAAAGCAAGACCACCTATGACCATTGCATTCCTAAATACCAACCACAGGTGCAGAAACACAGAATAAAAAACAAAAGGATAGACTATAAACTAAGACATGGAAACAAAAGCTTTTAAGTTACCATGCCACACAGAAAGATTACACATCGTTTTCCCACATTCATGAATATAATGTTGAGCACTTGTTTTTATCAAAATCCTGTGTTTTAAATAAATGAATTTTATGCTTATAAGTTGATTTCTGGATCTTATGCTCACAATATATATATTCTTACAGGATTTTAACAAGGGAAAGTATAGGAATTTGGAATCAACTTGTGGTAAAACTTGAAAAAAGCATAAGCTCTACGAAATTATGTAGATCGAAGGCAAGTTGTACGAGAAACTAAGTAAACACTTAAGTATATAGCAACAAAAGTCTTCTCAAAGTGAAAACGAAGTAATATGTATGATCATAGTTATTTTCACGCTAAAGTTATCATACCTTAATAAGCGTTCGAACTTTACCATCATGTAGCTTGAAACCTCTAAGCGCCAATGAAATTAAATTTGGACAATTTTTCACTAGATTCTCACATGTTGGCGATTTTAAACTGTCATCTCTTCCTGATTTTGAGACATCCATAGTTAGCAGAAACTTTCCAAGGCTGGAAAAAGGTGATTGTCAACTGAGTAAGTCTACCTGTCTTTGAAGATTCAAAAAATAAACGCTCTATCAAGGGACAACTCATGCTCACTGACACCAATGTCTGCCTCAGTTCAACATGACTGCTCCACCAAAGAAACAAAACAATAAGATACAAGTGCAAATGCCCACTGTATGTGAAAAAGGATAAAAAGATGAAGGGAAGTTTTATTAAGATTGTGGCAAACTCAAAGGCAGAGTAAATTCACACAAATGACAACCTAAATGCATTGCTATCCTAAACAGTTACAGCACAAGACCTGCTAAAATCAAAGATAATATTAAGGAAATTTCTGTGTGGGCAGGTCATAAAATGGAAATAGTAGAACATCAATCATAGACATTACACTTTTATAACAGATGCCTTCCTTATTTGGCCAACAATGAATCTTGTATTTTACAACTATCTAGCAGCAAAAACTTTTGAATCACATCCATGCTTATGATTCCTTTTTCAGTGTAACATAGAAGTTCAATATCTGCAGTAACATGCACTATTCTTTGCAGGGCCGCAGTCGGACAGCACGAAAGCAGTCGTATGAAAGAACTAAAATTATAGATCATAGTAACCTGTCATCCACCACGTATCTAATTTATTCTATCCACTGAGCCCGGCATCCTTAAATCAACAACAAGATGCAGAAAGTAACAAAACTAACTTACAGGCCAACAATTTCCAGGTCAAGGAGGGACGGGCAGGCAGACAGCGCCCCGCAAAGAGATGTGTTATCTATTCTCTCTATGTTGTAAAGATACAATCTTCTCAAAAGGGTTCTAACATTTTGAAAAAGTAAATGATTAGGACAAAACAAGTAACCCATTGCCAATCAACAACTATTTACATCAAATGTTGCCAGTTACCCTGCGGCGCCACTTTCCCCACTTAAAGGATTTAAGCAGGACCTTGTAAGAATGGATGACTCCTTCCCTTGTCTGGTTTTTTTGTCATTCCAAGAAAAGTTTGAAACATCTACAGAATTTCTGATGCTATAAACCAATGGCTGACAAGATCCTGGGGACGTTGTTGGGCCTGGAACTATGCCAAGCTTGAGAGACCTGATTAATCATTAAAGAGATTAAAAAAGGCAAGTTAAATAGCTGCTAAAGTTTGTATCCACATTAAAATAGGAGCAGTTGTACAGGGTTAATCTAAGGTTAAAAAAGTTCAGAAGTCATACAACATAAAAGTTAAGTGTCTTATCCATTTTTAGAAAAGTTATCTTAATAAACAAAAATTTATGAAGATGTTCATAGGATGCAGTTGCAATATTTATCATTAACAAGAACTAGAGAATATGTAATAGCATTAGCATCCTAAAAAGAAGCAACTGGAAACAATATTATCATATTTGGATGATGTGTAACTTAAAAAGAGGCTAAGAATAGTATTGAGAAACATGTTAATGGTTAAAATTTAATGAACTCTATCTTTTTTTTCCACCTAATAGCATTATAGAATAATTTTTCAAATAACAAGTACAAACAAATGATGATCAGAAACTTTTTGACTAAAAAGGGAATTATTGTATGCAATTTTCTTACTGAAGTGCATTTCCAGCACGCTGAATCATAGAAGACACAACAGCGTTGTTCACTTTTGGAACAACTGTTGTCAGGTCAATATTGGCATAGCACAGGGGATCCATTGCACATTTGCGGAACATCGAACAAGTTGCAGCAACATAGCACAAGCTTTGTGTATCAAGCACAGAAAACACCTGGAGATAAGCATAGAAATAAACATTCAGATAAATGGAGAAAAAGGAAAATTGTGTTTTTGTAACATACAATTGCCAAAAATCTACGAAGATAAGGTATAGATAAATGTAATTTCCAGAAAAAGTATCAGTTATTTAACAAAAAAAACATGATTCAATGCACCATCAATGGGATCTTAAGCCACAAAAACTGAAGAACATGTCACTTCAACAGGTTTTCCTGGCTCTTGAGCCTCAGATCTTGGTTTCAAGCCCACAACAGTAAATGGCCTATAGAGTTAACATTATTTGCATAGCATTTCAATATCATACAGAAAAAGCCCAATAAGCACTGAAACCAAAAGATTAATATTCGTAGCATACGGTTAAAAAATGTCAATTCACAGGCAACATTGAAAATGTAGCAAGCACCATTAGCATCTTCAACACTCAAAATCAATAAATGTATGCATTCTCCATGTACATGGGTGCATATAATCAATATCTGGCAACTAAAGTTCTATATTCCTTCATCTTTCTATATATCACCACACAATGGATGACTAAATGGCAAAAGAATGGACGAGTAGAACCAAGAGTAGTTTGTCATATGGCAACTATTAGCTACATTGTTTATCATCAGCATCATAGCTCAAAAAATAGCCCCCAAACAACCAAATCCAAAAGATGAAAGCTTCAAATGCAAATTCATTCTTCTCAAAATAAAGATTTCACCCTCATAACCACTACCACCACAATCCTTCAAAATACGTTACAATAGCTTATTTATGAAAATTCAGACCAAATCAAAGGCAACACGCAATTTTCAACTCATAAAAAGAAACTAATAAATTAAATCAACACAAACTCCAGGCTTCAAAACAGTTTCGAAAACTACAATCATCACGCGTATCTTCAATAAAAACTACGATTAAAACAAATAAAAAATAGAAAATCGTGCAATGATCGAAAAATAAATAGACCAAACCTTGATGGTGAGATCAGGAGGCAGAGGCCAAGTGAGAGAATTATGTTTAGTGGAGCGTTTCCTATCAGAACGCTTGGCAGCTTCCACGAGAACGGAGCCTAATTTTAGAGCGCGATCGATGAGGACAGATTGATCGGAATCGCAAGGCGAAGAATCTAGAAGATGCTCAAAGAACATATCGATAGACGGAGAAGGGGAATC
Source organism: Erythroxylum havanense (assembly GCA_024752395.1). Lineage (NCBI taxonomy): Eukaryota > Viridiplantae > Streptophyta > Magnoliopsida > Malpighiales > Erythroxylaceae > Erythroxylum > Erythroxylum havanense. Next base: position 12,836,060 of record JANTNU010000004.1, read on the forward strand.
CGCGAGGCCTAAAAAGGTCTGGAGGATATTTTCCGCCTGTAGGCTCAAATGGTTCGGAACCCTAACGGCTTTTGATGACGTGGCCATGGTTGATGCAACGGCCGTGGAGGAGGATGGACAAGGGCGTTTAGCCATGGAGGTTGGGGTGTGGAGAAAAGCATCCATAGTGGGTGGTTGTGAATAAGAGAAGGAGAGATTGAAGTACGGACGAGGTATATGCTGCCACGTGTGCCTACATGTACTATGTGGATTCTTGGTCATTGGTTGGTTATCCTGCCTGTGTACCTCTCAATGTCGTTATATCAGGGCTGTATTTGAGGAATGTCTCATAAACGCAACCTTTCAGAAATCAGAATACAAACGAGGCAGTTTCAGACCTCGGTCTTATTTACAATGCCAAATTTACTGTAATTAGCCTTTTTTTTTCTTTTTGAAAATAATGACCCTTAACCAGAGTAACTAAAGGCCGTTTCTATAATTCACAAGATAATTAGATAATGCAAGGTCTGAACAAATGCACATGTGGAGACATTCAATTAGCAATGTTACAGATTTTCAAATAATTAGAATAACAGATCATATGTTGTCCAGCAAGTTCAAATAAGATGTATTGAAGCAAAATTGCCCCACAAAAGAGCTCAAAAATATTGGTTCATTGTTATCTAGTAAGTTCAAAGTTGATGTATAGATGCACTGCTCTATTGGGAAGTCAAATTGAGATTCGATCCTGACTGTAGCGGAATAATTATGAAACTTTTTTTATAATTTTTGATTTTCTAAAAATTAAAATCTCTTTTATTCTATAAAATGATTAACACAAATCATAATAAAGTGGAATCTTAATTCGTACCTTATTCTGAAGTTTGATTTTTTTTTTTTGTCATATCTCTCAAACTGTTTCTGAAATCGATCTGTCTCAACTACCATAGCCGCACAAGTGTCCAACCTCTAAGAGTATCTACAAAATAAGTTGAGAGAACTCTGTAACTCTTACAAAGAGAATTAAGCAAGAAGTTCTACCTCCATAAAGCTTAAGCTTATTTATAATAAGCTTTGAATATTTTATTAATTTAATTGAAATTAAATAATTCTAATTAAGCATCAATTATACCTAAATAAGATCTAATATCTTATATTGATTCTTATTTATTAAATATCTTATATTTAATCGTAAATTTTTTAAAACTTTATAATTAGGTATAACTTGATTAAAATAACTTTGCTATCTACAACTCATTCTATTTGTGAGACTCATTAGATTCTTAAATATGTTGACAATGATTATAAATTATAATTCTATTTCATAATTAGAATTAAACAAATTAAATCTCCTTTTAATTTATCTTTAATTTTTTAATTAAATAATTTATAATCATATATCAAAATTGACGTCTAACAATGTACCATGACCATCCAGATATTTAAGAATGTCACAGTAGTTTTGACTAATCTTTCCATGCATGATTTTTTCGTATAATTTAATCATTTCATCATACAATGTTTCGATTGGACATAGAGCATGAAATTAGTGTCTACTCTATTTTGAATCAAATCATATTAGATCTCTGTTATTAGCTATCGATTCAATTAATGACATTTGTAAACTATTTATAAAGCATCATTCCACCTTGGCTAAGGATTTTTCGAGTCAATACTAATCGAGAACAAAGGAACATTCTCCCTAATTACTTCAAGCTGATGATCATATCTTGATCACACAACTACCTCTATACAGTTTATACTATATCCAATGACTACCGATTGACTGATCCATAATTAAATAGGTTATAAGTAGTATCAAAACATAACAATTCCTATATAAGATAACTTTGGAAACCTCAAGTCAATGATTACTTATACAATCATCACAATGAGAGTTCCATAGATATACAAGTAATGTTCCAAATAGATTTTCAATATCAGGTATATTTAGCAAACTTGTTCTCTAATAAGCACTCACACATTTGTTTAAATATCTCTGTACTTTAGCCTTGACATTGACTACTTCCTTTATAAGGAAAAACAAATTATATGCTAGTCTTTTTATATTTTATTAATGTTCAATCTTAATAGAACAATAACTAGGAACAATTTGGGGATAATACATAAATACATTATAAGTCAAATAATTATAATCCCATTGTAATTTCATTTGCAATGTATAATTATCTCATGAACTATATCATATACATTTAAACATATATAAGATAAAAAATGTCTTTAAATAATTACAACCAAAATGATTGACTATATGGCATAAACCAACAATCTCCTACTTGCACTAAGCCAATCATTTAAGTATCTTATACCATATCACTATATGACGATTATACTATTGCTGGGATAGTGGCTTAATGAGAGAATTCTACAAGATTCTCTATAGTGGCTATTTATTTAAATCTTACAACTTTCATCTTAATTATTATCATAATTAAGAAAATTTGCCTAAATACATTATTGGATCTTTGATAAGACCTTAGCTTCTTTTACATATAGGATGACTCTAATGATCTATAGTACATTACTGTCTTAAACAATGCAAGGAATTATATCAAGTTCACTAAAGAACTTATTGATCCAATTAATCATTTTCACTAAATGAAAAATATATTATGGCTCAATTAGTAACCATTGCTACATTGGATCCTTTCCAATCTTATATGATATTGTTTTAAGTAAATAAACCTTATTTAGGATTTACTTCTAAAGTGAGTATCTTGAACTCAAATATCAACTCATACATAAAATAATAGATGTCATTAACACTTCATAAATATCAAATATCTCAATTATTAAACACCTTTAGTACATGATCTATATATTTGGACTTTGAATAGTGAATAACTTCTAATCTATCTCTATAAATCTAATTCTCATAATTAAGTTATTACCTTTTCATATACAACAAGAGTTGTTTTTGCACAATTATGTTTTCAACAATTAAAAGTTAGAATTGTTATTCTCTATGAGCAATATGTCTCCACATAATCCTATTGAAGAGGAAAACTATAATCTCATTAACCTTCTTATAGACACGATAAAAGTGAATCTTTGAATGTCTTGTAGCTTTTCAACTGTACATCAAATGTATCAACAAAGACATTAGTTCCAATTAGATGTACTGTCATGAGAATTAAACTTTTCAAATTTCATCTTACTCCCACAATTTATTTTGAGAACCATTCTCCTATCAGTATACATTGAAACAAACAATTGTTTGAACAAGTTTGTAAGATTATGTCCAACCTTTTGGATATCCTATAACCTTTTATTACCCATTTTAGTTCTAAACTAAATGGATAATATATGCTTAAACTAAGCATCACATCCTTATCATTAACTTTGACTCTTTTAAAGACTTAGCATTCCATATCTAATATGAAATCTTATTAATTGATTCAATTGGAACTATTGAAGGAAAGTCATTGTATTAGGCATCGCTATAGAAGAAATACTATTGCATTATACAATATCTCATATTATATTTTACTTCTTATATAAATCCATACTCTTATAGAATTTTGTTGTGAAGGTATTCACCAGAGAATCTCATTCTCTATAGATAACCAAAAATTTAAAACTTATCAGAACAATCTCATTAAAGTGCTTCAGCATTCTCAATGATTAATTTCTACTTAGATTTAAATAATTTGAACTTTTCAAAATTTTAAATCAACATTTCATTTAATACATATGAATGTATCACATAAAGTCATTAGTAATGTAATGAAATATAAGTATTATCCTTTTCTGAATTGTTATCCTATCTAATACATCAAATGTATAAATTTAACAATTCATTATCATCATCATCCTTTCATTAAAGGTTGATTTGGTTATTCTTTAACTTGACAAGTTTCACAAGTTTCATATGATTCATAATCAAAAGGATACATATATCCTTGTATGTAACTTTATGATTCTCATTATGTTGACTTAATGTAACACCCCACTCCCGCATGACCCGAACCCAACATCGATGGTGATATCCGAGTCCGTGCCCTGTGAGGGTAGCGTGCTACATCACTCAGTCAAAACTCAGTGTAAAATTTTTTGAAACATACACATACTTTATATATTATGCGGAACACAATTTACATACAATCATTAACAAGTACATTGGCCACAGGGGCCCTTTTCATAAATACAATTTAGTTCAGTCTGTTAACCTTACAACTTGACCTAATCATGATTAATACAAAAAAATTAAAAAAATACATTTTTATCAGACACTAATGCAGACACGAACTGATCCCGACTTCTTCTAGCATTATACGTCCGTTGCCTAACGGGGTATTCTTCTGAGTCATGAAAAATAATTGCAAATTTTGGGTAAATTTTGCAAACTCAGTAAGGCAACCATCATCGATGGTTCACTCAATTTATGCAACACATCAATTCACATAACATATATTCACATTCTTGCATATTTGACCCCATTTTACAATTTCACTCGAGTACAGGCAATTTGATACATTTCATTCGATTTAGACATATATAACCAATTGAATTCATACCACATACAAGCATGACATAGTTGTTTCGTAATTCACAATCAGAATTACCCCATGACTATTATCATATCAGTATATGGCATTTTGCCTTTCATTCAACCAAATAGATCAAATCAAAAGCAGCATGTAACATTTTTTTCAATTTATTTCAGTATTGTGACCGAGCACCTGAACTGTCCCCATAAGGACATATCAATCGTTGAGCCATAGGCTCTGGAACTATCCCATTAAGGGCTCATTAATCATTGAGTTTGTAGCTCTGAAACTGTCCCATTGAGGGCTCATTACTCGTTGAGCTTGTAGCTTTGAAACTGTCCCATTGAGGGCTCATTAATCATTGAGCTTGTAGCTCTGAAACTGTCCCACTAAGGGCTCATTAATCGTTGAGCTTGTAGCTCTGAAACTGTCCCATTAAGGGCTCATTAATCGTTGATTTTGTAGCTCTGAAACTGTGGTTGCTCCGGTCACAACTATCATTAACTGATTTTGCAATCATGCACGTGTTCATTTATGCTATAGTTCAATCACTTTATTCACGTATTCCTATATCACAATCATTTCCAAATTATCACAATCGGATAATTTATTCACAATATT
>JANTNU010000004.1:12963089-12973912 GCA_024752395.1 Erythroxylum havanense
CGTACTTGGATCCATTGTTGTGAATGGTTGAGTTGAAAATTTGGATTTTAATATTCCAAATTGGTATGATAGCTCTTGTTTGTGATTTCCATTAACAACAGGAATATTAGGAAAAACCTGATGTATAACTTGGAGACCATGATCATATTTTGTTGAGATAAAACCCTAAATTTAATGAATTTATAATTTCTAATTTAACCCATCATCAAATGAGAAATTGTTATTATAACCTCTATGTATATAAAATTGATTCTACCTTAATAGATGATTTAAGCCTAAAATTTAATTAGATTACTTTAATTGGACTCAACCTCGATGATAGTCCAAAATATACATATAAGTCCATAAATTAATTATAATTTATTCCAATAAATATGTGTGAATATTAAAAATTTCCACCTTAAAAGTGGTTGTTACAAAAATTAAATTTAATTCCAATAGAAAATATTTAAGGCTATAATAAAAGAGCAAGAACATGGGAGTTTGGAAAGGCGAACCCGAAAGCCTCTGGCGCTTTTTTGAGGGTGCAAAGACTTTTGATATTTTTATGGAGGGAAAGTGAAAATCAATGAGAAACGCAAAATGACAGTCCCGCCCATTCCCAGCTCTACGATTACTCTACACGCGCATGAGACGAGGGAATTAGGCATAACAGATACAGACAGACGCAGATAATGTAAAACCTCAACAAAACACTCCCAAAAATACTCTCCTTGTCCTCACTGACCCACCCCTAAAACAAACAACTATTCGCTAGACCCTTTGCCCTTTCTCTCTCACTTGGTCCGACCTCCGAGAGACGCGATGTCTGTGGAGGTCAATCCTTCGACGCAACCCTACTACGACGTTTAATCCTAGTTTGTTGTCTGGTCTGCTGTACATTGGTAAAGCTTTCCGTTCTCCGTGCGTAGTCTAGTGCCCTTACACCTCTTTTATTAATTGGATATTTCGTTTTGCACATTAGCTGTTTGTTTATTTGTTTTTGCTTGCAAGTGTCGGGCTTGTTGAAACTTTGTTCCAGATCCAGCTCGCGATTGTTCAATGCTTCGCACGCTAAAGTCATTGGTCCCGAGGTTGTTTGCTTGTACGTTAGATGAAATCAGATATTTTGATTAAATTGGCGTTTTCTGATTCTCTTGGGATGAGAGAGGGCTTGAGATCAAGTAGCAAGCTAGTGGGTAGAAATGAGGAAGTCGAAGTGATTGCAGACTGTGATGTGAATGATTTGGAAACTGAGGAATTGATTGATATTGTGAGCGAACAAGGGTCCCTGGTCTCGAATCTGAATGAAGGAGCAAAGGTAGATAAGAGAGATGGGCTGAGTGACGGATTGCACTGTGGAGGGAATGATATTGGTGAAGGGAATGCTGTTCACTTTAGCAATAATATTAGGAAAGAACTTGGGTCAAGTATTAATAGAGAGGCCGAAAGAACTGTGGATGGTAAAATGCAGTCTGTTTGTAAGGTTCTCCGGTCGAGGACTGTGGTGAAAACTGAAAATGCAAAGAAAGTTGATAAGGTAGGGAAAAGTTTTGTTTCTGCTGGGAGGAGGGTTAATAGATCCGATGGATCTGAGAAGCGAAGGGTTAAAATGGAAATTGAAGAGAGAGATCATTTTTATGACTCTTCTAGGGATCAGAACCAGTCACTTGGTGAAGAGAATGATCAGATAGATGCTGTGGTAAGCGAAAAACCAAAGTGCAATCGGGGGAGCCCCCCCAAGGCTCCTGAGGGTGACAGGCATGGGAAAAGAAGTGTTGAGGTGGAAATAAAAGAGAGAGATGAGTCTAGTGGCAGGGATAACAATAGGTTGGATTGTAAAGCACAGGCCAAGCAAAGAATGAGACGTGGCAAGCGTGGAAGACCTCCCAAGGCTCTAAAGAGTGATGGCTCGGGGTTGAAAAGGATAAAAGTTGATAAGGACTCCAGCCATCGGTATTTGGAGGAGACCCATGAACCTTGTGAAAAAATGATGAAGAAGATGAAGCTTACGTGTGGGAGGCCACCCATGCTGGATAAGGGTCAATATTACTGTAACCAAAGAAAAAGAAAAATGGGGAAAGGGTCAACAAATAGATTAATCGAGAAAGAACCTAAGATGAATAATTTAGCCCCCGATAAGATAAAGTACAGCAATGATGAAAAAGTTCTAAACAAACAGAAAGCTGGAGGAAAAAGACATAAGAGATCAGTGAGGCAGATAGTGAGGGATAAAATTGTGGAACTGCTTTTAGGTGCAGGGTGGTCAATTGAATATCGGCCTAGGAATGGCCGTGACTATTATGATGCAGTGTATGTCAATCCTGAAGGAAGAACTCACTGGTCAGTCACATTGGCTTACAGGGTGCTCAAGGAGCAGTTTGAAAATGTTGGTGAAAATTCAAATACTTGCAAGGCAGATTTCAAGTTTATTCCACTTCCAGATGAGGAACTCAATGTATTAACAAAAGTAATCAGTAAAGAAAGGAGTGATAAAAACAAAAAGAAAAAGAAATGGAAGCAAGAAGAGAGGGATCTGAAGTTATCTGAAGGAGTTATCAAAAAGAAAAAACGGAACAAAATAGTGCACAAACGAAAGTCCAATGCTGCAGGAAGTCCTGGAAGCAAGAAGTTGAAGGGGAGGAAAAAATTGAATACATCCCTTGGTGATGCAACTGGTTTAATAGATGATGGGACATCAGTTTCATGTAGGGGTCGTAGGCGACTTGGGACACATGGTAGAAAGCAATTTGCACTGATGGTTCGCAACCCCAAGGACAATATGGAATCTGATGATGGCTATTTGTTATATGATGGGAAACGAACTGTACTTACTTGGATGATGGATTTGGGTACCCTCTCTTTGGATGGAAAGTTGCAGTACTTGAAACAACAAAATACACAGGCACTATTGGAAGGCAGAGTTACAATGGATGGAATAAGATGTGATTGCTGCAGTGAAACTTTTACAATTTCAGGGTTTGAGATTCATGCTGGCAGCAAATCCTGTCAAATTTTGAGTAACATTTATCTGGACTCTCGATCTTCACTCTTAGAGTGCCTTCATGAAACATGGAAAAAACAAGATGCCTCTGTTTGTAAAGGTTTCCACTTCGTTGACACAGATGGTAAAGATCCCAATGATGATACATGTGGGATCTGTGGAGATGGTGGGGATCTGATTTGCTGTGATGGTTGTCCATCAACGTTCCATCAAAGCTGCTTGGAAATAAATGTATGTTATTTGTTACCATATGCCTATCTTTTTCTTTTTCAAATTTTCCAGCATGATATGTATGCTAATTGAGGATCCAAGGAGCAAGAGAGGAGTGATTACAGGTGTTATACACAGGCAATTCACTGTCAAGGACCCACAAATATGGTAGAGGGGAGTGCGACTGATATTTGGTTCAGTCTTGACTTTGCCTTTTTGTTACGAAACAGAGGTTGCTATTGTACTGAATAGCTGGAGACCAAAACTTGATTGATAATATGTTAAATGCTAAACAGTTATTGTGGTGAAAATAGATATACATGAGTACTGAGAGCAAGAAGATGATTTGCTATCAGTTATTGTTAAGTTATCTATCTTGTCCCTACAATACGAGTTACCAATTCCATTGCTTTTCTTCTGTTTGCAGATGTTCCCTTCAGGTATTTGGCAGTGCATGTACTGTTCATGCAAATTTTGTGGACTGGTAGTTGGAAATTCTTGTCAGGGAGATGAAGATATTGCCACTGAAGTTCCTGTGCTTTCTACTTGTTCTTTGTGTGAGGAGAAATGTATTGATTCTATCTTTATAATTTTATAGTGTTATATCTTCTACATTAATATGATCAATGATCAAAGGAAAATGTTGATTAATCAAGATTTGCTTCAGATCATCAATTTTGCATTCAGGAAAAGGATGTTACAAAAGGTGATCCTAGTGACCCATCTTATTGTGGGAAGGAATGCCTAGAGGTATTGTTAAGTACTCATTGTTATCTTGTTTCCAGTGCAAGTATGGGGGGCTTCACGTTTTATTGTTTTCTTGAATTAACCTTAGAACTTCATCTACAAGATCTGGAATCTCTAGAGTTTCTGTGGGTTCATATGTGGAATAGCCATGACTTTTATTCTCTGTCAGATACACAAGAAATTGCAGACGCTTCTTGGGGTGAAACATGAAATGGAAGAAGGGTTTTCATGTACTTTAGTTCGCCGATTTGATGTTGTTGCTGATACTTCTCTTACTGAGATGGCGTCAAAAGTTGACTGCAATTCTAAGGTAGCTGTTGCTTCTTATATCATGGACGAGTGCTTTTTGCCTATGGTTGACCATAGAAGTGGGGTCAATCTGATCCGTAATATTGTCTACAATTTTGGGTAAGCATCTTTAAATTACCCAAGCTTGTGCATCTCTATGTTTACTCTGATCTGTTAAGTATGTGTCTTTTTAAACTTATTTTTAATTTCTAATAAGTTGATTCCCAATTTTTGTGACATTTGTTTCTTCTGGGAATTGGACTGATGATGGTTGGTGATTCTGTGCAAGAAAGTTTAAAAACAACATAAGGAAACAATTTTTAAACTTGACCAAAATTTTTAAAATTTTAACGACAAATGTTTAGCTTAAAGATTCTAGTAAAGATCTTAATTAATCTTTACACGAAAATAATATAAATATAAAAAAATGTAGAAGATAAAATTTATTGATAATTATTATTGGAATGAAATCATTATAATTGAAATGGATAATTGAATTTGTGGGGATGATGCAGGACTTATTGATGAAGATTCTTCTATGGTCTTTAAGATGGTTAAGAAGTCATTTTCGGGTGTTAGCTCAATATTTTAGATTACTGACAACAGAATTATATGCCTATCAAAATGGAAAGTTTTTCAATAACTAGTCTTTGGCTTTATGGGCAATGTATGCACTCTAGTCTTTAGAAAGTATGTGATTTGTTACCGCTTCAGTGTTTAGATTTTCAACAAACTTGATTATTATACAATTTAAAATAATATTCTGATATAGACGCAACTATTTATCTGTTTGTATTTGTTCCAGGCTTTTCATGATAAAGTTGGAACTAGTCTCATCATAATCCCCCAAAACTAGCTAAAAGATATGATGGGAGATTTACTCAACAATCTTTCATTTTTATTTTCATTTTGTTTATCTACTATATCTAAATTTTTTTGATTAAAATACACTTAGATAGTTCATCTGTTTATGAATTGTTACCTTCTTTTCCAGGTCAAACTTTAATCGACTGAATTATAGTGGTTTTCTGACCGCAATTCTTGAGAGAGGGGATGAAATGATATCTGCTGCTTCCATTAGGTGTGTGCCTGTTTTGAGTTGCTTAGTCTGCTACTCCATGACAGTTTTTCTACACTTCATTACCTTTTTACATGTCTTTGAAATTTGTTATGAACAAAGACTCATTCTTAATATGCATATTTTGTATCCATGCTTGTGAACATGAGAGACCAATTTGGTAAATGATAGAACTTTTTGCCTCTGGACCAAAATGAAGATCTTATATTGCATGAATGACGCCTCACTTGAAAAGGATCTTGTATCCAGGCATTCAAATTTCCATGCCGTAAGGCATCACAAACTATCCAACATCTTGCATATGCAATGTATTGTCTTAAGTAAGTTGTTTCAGTAAATATCATCCATTGCTGAGAAGCAATGAGAACTCCAGCCCTTAAATGTTTGAGTTGCAAACAAGCTCGGGCTTTTATTTTTCGAATTTTAAAGCTTTGGGCTGAGCTGAGCTCGGGCTTCAGGGTCTGACTCGCTTGAAGTCTGACATATACAAAGACCTAACTACAATGCTGTGGGAGTTGCTGTATTTTGTCTTCAGAAGCTGCCAGCAGTTAAAAATCAATCTTTCTCTTCATGTCTTTCTTTTCCAATTCTTTGTTCATGTTGGATTATAGATGAGCTTTGGAACTTCATTTTGGAGCATTACATTTCTGTTGCAAATATATTGTTGTTAGGTCTTGGTGATCTGGGTAGAGACTTGGCAACGGTGCGATCACGTGATAGAGACTGGGGAATGGGCAGTGGACTGGGTCAATTTTGTGTTAGGCTTTGGGTGGGCTTTGGGGCCTTCAGGATTTGGACAAGCTTTGGATGGTCCAAAGCCTGATTGGGCATGGGTAGCTTGAGTCAGGTCTGATCGGCTTTCAGGCTGGACTTGGGCTCCCTTGTGATCCCTAGTTGTAAAAGAGATATAAGTGATTTAGATTATAATATATATGGGATTCCTTCCTTGCAATTTTCTATCCTGGTTGTGCTTTTACCCTCCCACTTTTTGACGTTTTTATTGCTTACTGAGCTTTCTGTTTGAGCAATTCATAAATACTGCTTGAATGCTATCAGTTTCTGTTTTTCTAGTTTGGTGTCTTCTGCAAAGTGACTGCTATACTAACGTGTTGAATGCATTTGATGACCTTCCATATTTTCTTGATTATATTTGATGCTCGCTTCATCCTTCTACAAGCATATGATTATATTCTGCAGCTTTTTATCAAGAAAAAGTGTGTCGTACTGATGGATACCGTCTACTATCTGGTACAATAGGATCCATGGGAAGCACCTAGCTGAGATGCCTTTCATTGGGACCCGTTACATGTACAGACGTCAAGGAATGTGTCGTCGGCTTCTTACTGGAATTGAATCTGTAAGATTGTTTTGAAGTTTATTTTGTTTATTGTATGCTTTCATGTGATCTGAACAGCATATTGATGGTCTTGTGTTAAAGATTGTTTTCCAGTTTGAAGTTTGGTAGGTTCCATTTGATTGTGCTCTACATAGATGAACTCTCTCCATCTCTTCTCACCTGATTTGAATGTGCATCTAAGTTGGATGGATTTTATTCTTGTGTGTGATAACTTAATGCTCTAAATGTAGGTGATAATTTTCAACTCATTTCAATCAATTGCATTTGCTTGTATCAATGGCAACTGATGTCAAGTTTTTTTAAAAAACATTTTATGTGCGTATTTCTCAAATTTCCGTTAGGCTCTCAACAAACTGGGTATTAGAAAATTGGTCATACCTGCAATCTCCGAGCTTAGGGAAACCTGGACCTCAGCTTTTGGCTTCAGGCCTCTGGAGAGATCGAGTAAGGAGAAAATGAGGAACATGAATATGATGGTCTTCCCTGGTGTTGACATGTTGCAGAAACCATTGATGGTGGATCAATTGGCTAAAGGATGTATGTACTCATATAGAGTATTTAACATTAAAAGATTTTTTTGTGATTTAAATTTCATCTCACTGATACATGTTTCACGCGTTCAACATTCTTGTAGGTTTGAAGCATATTGAAAACCAAGAAAAACAAAATATGGAAGCGATGACAAATGGTGACAATGAGGGATGCTCAGCTGAAATTGGTTTCAAAGGTTCTGGTGACATTGAAATGCATGAGGCTGGCAAGATAATTGGTGAATCTGTTGCACTTGAATCTCGTTTGCGTCTTTTGAATGATGCACCCAATATTACCCTGGAGAATGCTAATTCGTATACATGTCATTCTGATAGAAAGTGCCTCAATCAATCAGGTGTGTTGCCTAGTCATATGGAGGTCAGAATCAAGAGCAATGGGAGTTCTATGGATGTGTGTGATGACAATCAACAAATTGGTCAGGTTGACAAGACAAAAAATGGTATTTCTGGTGCCCCTGATAATATAATGGCAGAACTGCTTGTGCCAACTAGCCATTGCAATATTTCTGAGGTGGAAAGCAAATCATGTGTAATAACTGGTGCCATTTCTGAAGCAGCTAAAGGTGAAGTGCAAATGGAAGGAAGCAATCTTAATGAGGACTCGACATCTCTTGACCAGAATTCTGTACAAGACTTGACTGTTGAACACCTTGGAAAGCTTATGGACAGCACTGCCGAGGCCAAGACTAAGACGATTTCATCTGTTGTATACAACCCAAAGGTGGTCACAACTAAACAAAGAGCAGAAGATGTAAGTGATCATTGTAATGTTCTGACCACTGATCATAATGGCACTGGGCCTGATGCTTATGGCATGGAAGGTGTACTTTCCAGAGCTAGCAACCTCTCTCTTTCCACTTCTGCTGGTGCTTCCTCCTCTTCAAAGCAGTCTTGCATGAATTGTGGGCATCGTGCATCAACAGATATTGTATCTCCTCCCTGTGGAGTTGTTTCTTGTGAAAGTGAGCTGAAAAGATCATGTGATAAGGCAAACGATGATCATGATTGTCCAGACGTAATTTCTGAAATGTCTCTAATGCATAATAATTATCCTATCCAGAATGGTTCTGATTCTGGGGATAATCATGCTTCTGCAACCCAGAGCAGGTCTGAATCTTTATGCAGTTCAAGCTCTGTTCCTAATGTCATGCTTCAGTGTGCCTCCGGGTCGGGTAACTCCTGTGATACTCCTGAGGCAATTATTTTGTCCAACAAGGCTAGTTGATTTATGGTTTTTCGTAGCAGGCGTATGTGCAGCTAGGAATAGGTATGCTCAAATTTTGGGTTTGGAACTTAGCCTTGTCAATGAGGATGCCAATAGAATATACAACCTCTTAACTGTTTTGTGAACGGTTGCAGGCTCCGGCAAAAGATAAAGCCCAGCCATATCCCCACAAAAGTTGTGCCTAGTACATATCAGAGTAGGTTTAGGCCAATTGTAGAATATAACTCCCATCTTTAATATGGATTTTATTGAAATGGTTGATATTGATTCCCATCTCACTTGTATTTAGTTTATATTTTGGTAAAATGGATGAAAAAAGGACAGTTTCTTGAGGAAAAAATAAAATTCTCTGATGAAAAATGCAAATAATACATGGATTGGTCATTGGAGTAATTGGGTGAAAGAGAGGGTGGTAACTAAACAAATAATAATATTAAGTAAAAAAAGAAAAGTTTTGGTAATTAATACTTTTAATATTAAAAAATTAATACTTTTAATATGATAATTAGGACTTTTAATATTCAAAAATTAATACTTTTAATATTCAAAAGTGCACCGATTAATTGTCGTCTATATTTTTTATAAATAGATACAATAATACAGAGGCTACGAAGCCCAGTCCGGCCCAATCGAATAAGTAAGTATTCTGGCAATACCTATATAAACATAACCTTTCGTCTCTCCTCATCTCTAACTTTGTCTAGGGTTTTGTATATTCAAGCTCAAGCACTAGCTGCCGCCGTTTTCCGTCTTAAAACCATGGTGAGTTCATTCACTTCTGTGTCTGCTTATTGCTATATGCCTTAAGGATAACTAATGAAGTTTTCTTCTTGTTCGTCTGGCGGCAGTCGCTGGTAGCTAATGAAGATTTCCAACACATTCTTCGTGTTCTAAATACGAACGTCGATGGAAAACAGAAGATTATGTTTGCTCTTACCTCCATCAAGGGTATCGGAAGACGTTTCGCCAATATCGTCTGCAAAAAAGCAGATGTTGACATGAATAAGAGGTTTTTGTTTCTCCATTGAATTGTTTGTTTTGTTCCTTTTTTTAAACTTCAGTTTGGAGTTTATGCTTTTTTATAGTCATCGATTGGGTCTGCTGCAAGTAGATCTGTAGTGTAGGTTTAGATTGGACGATTTTGGTTTTGACAGATCTCTAGCAGCGTTATTGTTTTATTAATCAGCTTTTTCGTTTATACGTAAGGAATTAGGCTTTTGGTGAATTGCTGTTGATGCTGTTATCTTTTTGTCATTTTGATGCTTGCTAAGTGAATCATTGAGCCGTCTGTTGTAGACCTCCTCACATTTCGATCTTGTTCCATTTAATAGTTTTGAATCGATTTGAGGCTTTCAATCAGTTTTGATTGGTGGTGTTTATCTTGTAGAGCTGGTGAGCTATCAGCTGAAGAGCTTGACAAACTTATGGTGATTGTTGCTAATCCTCGCCAGTTCAAGATTCCGGACTGGTTCCTCAACAGGCAGAAGGATTACAAGGATGGAAAATACTCTCAAGTTGTTTCTAATGCTTTGGATATGAAACTGAGAGATGACCTTGAGCGCCTGAAGAAGATCAGGTTTTTATTCCATCTTTCATTTTGGGTTTCATATTGTAGACTCTGCCTAATTCTATGACATCTTTCCTTGTCAATTGGCATGGTATTGCATATTGTTGTATGGAGGCTGCCTGGTTCTGTGACATCTCACCTTGTCAATTGGCATGTTATTGCAGGAATCACCGTGGTCTCCGTCACTACTGGGGTCTTCGCGTACGTGGGCAACACACGAAGACCACTGGTCGTAGAGGAAAGACTGTTGGTGTCTCCAAGAAACGATAGATATGTGGCCGTCGCATTACCTTCTTCGGTGGTTTTTGGATCTATTTGGTGTTTAACACCTTTTTATTTACTTTTCTTTTCAGCGAACTTCATAAATGTTTAGAACCTTTAGCATGAGTGCGCTTGCCATTTTGTAGTTTGGATGTTTCTTCTTGCTTCTACTCAGCTGTGGGTACTGGTACTTCGGAGAAATTTAACTTTTGATTTGTGGTTTGATCAATGGGTGAAATCGGCTACGGTGTTTAAACGAACAAGATTTGCACCCATCTTCCAAATTCTCCTTGCAAGGTCCGTTGTATCAGAAAAATGTTAATCGTAAGTGAGGGCATCGGTTGATGGTCGTCATGCCTGTTGTTCACTTTTCTTGTTAAGGCAGCGTGGCGATTTTCAAGTTAGCGTATTAGCTTACAGATTAACAAAACCAAATTGGTAAGTATGAGTTCAGCACTTTCCATCCGAAACCAGAGGTTTTATGTTCGAGCCTTAGAAATGGAGCGACTAATTTGGCTAGTACTTTATCCTTTGCAGCTGATTCAGTGTGAGTAAG
>JANTNU010000004.1:12981288-12993988 GCA_024752395.1 Erythroxylum havanense
GACTTCCTTTCACTAATTCAAATTCCACTGGTCACAATCACACTCTCAATCTCTACCACTATCGTAGACCTCATTCTCTAGTTCACAACTTCAGTACTGTGCTAGACAAGATCTCTATGTACTATTTGATCATAAAATTCTTATAATTTGGAAAAATAATTATGAATTGTCTATCTAAGTTGTTTTTGTTGCATTAGATGAAATCTTTTATATAGCTAACATTGATTAACATTATCAAATACAAAGTAACAATTCGCTAAAATGTTCCTTACCTTTTGGTTCATATAAAAGCGTTGAAAATTAAGCTAAATCACTTTATCACTTGCATCCTAAAACTATGTCAAGATTTAATGACTTATTCCATCCTAAGATCCTAAATGTTCTATGAATACATCATTTTCTTAGTCTCTCTTTTGTGTTGGTTTAGGTAGTTCTCTAATAAAAATATGTGAAAGGAATCTCCTTTTAAGAGAAGTGTACATTTCCTTAGCTTACAAATCATAGTTTGAACCATTAGATGTGATATTGATAGGGTTGGTAATGTATTAAAGACGTTTAGAAGCATAATGAGAAAAGGCAATAAAAGGGACAAAATATATTTATAAAGATTGAATTTGATTATTTTGACCTTAAAAATGGTTCAAAACTTTTGAAAACCTTAGGAATTAGTCTAGTTTACAAAGGAACCAGATGAGAAGAGGTTGAACCAGGCAGTTAAAGTGATGGGCAACGCTTTTGGACCAAACTGAACTAGTAGGTATGAACTAAACTAGAACAAGGTAGAATGCCAATATGTGGAAAAATGGAGTTTTGACATATGGCATTGATTAGGGCATTGGTGTGGCGCTAATGCTAATATAACATTGATTAAGACATTGATTAGACATTGATTGTTGCTAATGTGGCTCATTGATTAGATGTTGAGAGGGCAGAGGGAGAGGAAAGCATTGATTGTCTTTTTTTTTATTACATTAGGTATCCTAGCTTAGCTGGACTAATCCTAAACCTCTAATACCCCACCCCAAGAGCTTTAGAGGAGGTAAATCTGGAACCTTAAGATCCCTCAGGTTCCTACATAGCATGTAAACTTCTGCGCACAAGGAGTCGTCACATACTTGATTGGTCAACTACTGTTTGATCACTGGCCCTACTCAAGATCAGGTTCCCAGCAGCCCTCTGGTTTCCTAGTAGTTTCAACTCCCACATTGCCGCTGTTAGCCCTCATATTTTTTTTCTCTTGTTAAAAATGATTTAAATGAATTTTGAGGTTCTGATGGATTTAATTTTTTTAGAGTTATTATTATATTAATGTTAGTAAGATTATATGACATGGTTTAATAGAGTTAAAGTACTAAGGTAATAAGGATGTTCAAGGGCATTTTTGGAAGATTACTTAAGGGCATAAGACCATAAGCTTATAAGGAAGGGCAAAATGGACAATTTTGAATCATTAATGACAAAATTAAAATAAGAAGTGTTGGCTTGCTTTTAAAGGAAGAAGAAAAAACATGATAAGTGGGAGAGAAGAGGAAAATAACGAAAAGAAGCAGGAGAGAAGTGAGAGTTTCGATGGTTTAAAAGAAAGGAAGAGAAAACCAAGTTAGTGTTGATCTTTTTTTAGCTTTTAAGAAAGATTTTGAAGTTGTTCAAGAAGAGAAAAGGTAGAGGAAGAGAAGAGCTTTCATTCAAGCCAAGAAACTCTTCATTTGGTGAAGAATCAAGGTAAGGGCGTTTCTGATTTATTGGATTTTTTAAAAGGTTTTGGTTCAAAAAGCTTAGGAAATGATTGGGTTTAAGTATTCTAGGGTCAATTTCATGCTTAAGTTTTTGTGAGATTTTCAATTGAAATGCCTATTGATATAGGAATTTTGTTTTTGATAAAGGAAATCAAAGGAGACAAGAGGAGCAAGAGTAAAGGCATTTTTAGCAAAATTTCAAGCAAGAAAATCAAAGTGGGTAACTATTTATAATAGAATAAATAAGCCAATAAATGTTTTCTTTTAATCAAGGAAATTTAATGTTTTTAAATTGCATCATAAATGTTGCATTTGGTGCTTCTTAAATGAATTGAGAATTTGCTATGCGTTTGATATGGGATTTGGGTTGATGTTTTGTGAAAAGACTTTCAAAATGATTCTTTTGAAAAGATACATGTTTATGAAATCATGTTTTCGGAAATAATTTTTGAAATATCTCATGTTCATGAAAAAAAAAAAACAAGTTTCCAAGAATGTGCCATTTGGGTAAATGATTTTTCAATTCATGAATTACATGTTATGTGGGTTTGGTTGTAGCACTCCCTTACCCTAAGATACACATCGGGACGCCCGAAGGTCATTCTGGCACATATCTTAGGATAAGGGCACACTACGTTCGATCACTACACTCACTTGACATGGCATCGTATCATAATTCACTTATTAAGCATCAATGGAAATTCACATTAATTCTAAATCCATCTCTTTTTTTCTATTCATTTCTCAAACCAAGAGTCTACATGTGTCTTTCGACCCTCTTTACTTGTACATTAACAAAAGCTAGTACAAATGTACTACATGAAAGAGGGAAACATGACCATCTATCTAAGCCATCCCAAAAATCCCAGCTGATCGACCTTTAAACCATGACTGCTCTTGTTAAAATGCAATCTACACGATAGTAGAGCCTCTCAGTAGTTAAAGTCGTCTCTAGGTCTTAAAAAGACAACGTTGCAATTTTGGTGAGTTTTGCAAACTCAATGAGTTAACCATCATTGATGAGTTCACCGGAGACACATAACACATATTTCACAGATATTCATTTAGATCATATTAAGATTCCTGATATTCATATAACATGGTATCTCATATGACCACACAGTTCAAGATAGCAAACAACTCATATCAATTTATCACCCATTTCCGCTTTGCATATCATTTAAAGAAATTCAATCTTATAATTCTATATACATGAGACTCACATTAGTTTTTATTATTGTGACCGAGTGTCTATCACACACTTATACAAATATTGGCACATAGTGCTCAATCAGAACAAAATAATAGAACATAGCTTTATGTGCAAAACACATATCACGGAGCAAAGCTTTACGTGCTGAATTAGAAATCACGAAGCAAGGCTCTACGTGGAAGCGCTTCATATTGGCAACTCAAATCACAACGCCTTTATCTGAATATGCATTTTATGAAATGCATCAATCACATTTGCACATATCATCGGACCATAGTCCGACATTCAACATTAAGTTGAGAATTCACAAGTCATACATGATTTCAGATCAAATCAAAACACTTCCAATACCCATATCCATATAACAAACTCCTTGGACTTTAAGTCCGAAATTCAAATCAAATCACAAACAATTTATAATTAGAAGCTAACACATCAAATAATTTCAAAACAAATCAATCCTAGGAAATCATTTAGGTTGACTCACAGAATGCTTCAATATGCTATTGCCTGGATGGTCCGACAATGTCCGACTAGCGTCTGATGTGCTCCTCTATAGCATACATAACACATTTACACAAATCAAATTTTGCACTAATATACAAATATTTATTAATGCACATCTATTTGCATGAAATGTGTACAATGCATGTTCCATGACGATTTTGGGGTATTTTTATCAATTTCCTTCCTAAACTCGATCTCATATCAAAACTCATCCAAGTATGATTTATACTTAAGTTTATGCCCCACTAAAACTATTGAAATCACAATTCATTACTCACTGGCTTACTTTCAGATTTTCCAAAACACCCCTTCGAGTCTATTATTCTCACTCAATTAAAAGGTGGAACTGAGGTACTTTGGTCGAACTCTCTGTTAGAAAAGTGTTCCTCTATAACTTCTTTTTCCACCAATACCAGAATTATTCAATTTAGTTCAGTACATTGGAAGATATGCCTCAAACATTATCGAGTTGTTCACATTCAAAAACAGTGTATTGTGCCTAACTTCCATTCAGGGATTAAACATTTTTTAGGCTCAAACCTAATTGAACTCATTGGTCTACAACTTTCATGAAGACACAAGGACTGATTTTATCGTTCGAAGGATCAAAAAGGGAACAAAAGAAGTTCATAAACAGTAACCCAGAAGAAGTTTATGAACAATAACCCATAAGAAGCAAAAGACAGAAAAAAAACAAGTCGACAAAACATAGAAGATAGAAAAAGGCAGAAGAAGTTCATAAACAGTAACCCAGAAGAAGTTTATGAATAGTAACCTAGAAGAAGAAAAACACAGAAGAAGACATGTCAGCAAAATACAGAAGAAGACACGTCAGCAAAACACATAAGAAGACGCGTCAGCAAAACACAAAAGAAGATGACATCATCACAAAAGAAGATGACATCATCACAAAAGAAACAAAAAGACAGAAGAAACATCATCGTCTTTGACCATCTTACCTTATAAGGACCATAACCTCTAAGAAGGTTATTTAGATAAATCTATCTAGATTGGTATGAAAGTTCCGCAAAAGTTTCAGATTGAGTTATTACTATATCAACTCCAACATCACTTTTACATCTCCTAAACACTAATAATCTTTCAAAAACTAGATTAACACTATAACCAAATCTATTTGCTCCTAACCACACATTAATTATGAACATACACTTAAATGCGATTTTCCATGCAGATGACAGTATTTCATCAAATTTATTTCATAAATTCTCAACTCTAAAGGATTTATTCACTACTCACCTACTGAGAACTCCAAAATTTTCAAGCCCTAAACTCCATGCAACTTACGTACTCCACTATGTACAATGACTAGCTTTTGATTTTTTAGGGTAGAAGACACAAATAATAAAGTGGGGGTGGTGAAGGAAAGGAAAAATAGAGAAATCACATAGAAGGTGTTAGAGGGAAAACTTTGTGGATGAGAAGAATATTTGAAGAAGATCCCAATGAAGAATGATCTTAGACAAATAAATTAACCTTTCAACTCTCAGAGAACAGTAGCCTACTTCTAGCAGAAGTACATAAATCTAAGTGACATTTGTCACTTCACTCATATCTAAGCTCTAACTTAGTTTCTTTTGAAACTAACTCCCCTAAACTCTCATCTTTACAATTCAATTATTTCAAAGTCTTCATTTGATATCTTTTCCTATTTGTATAATTTTTCCCAAAATCTATGCCTACATTCACCAAAATTTACAAATACAATACTCTTACTGTCCAATAGAATTTTCAACATAAATAAATTCAAAATTCTCAAAATAATCAAAAATCACAACTCAATTTAATTATACCCGAAATTACTCATGAATGAATGTACGATTATTTTTAAGTGCAACAACTTCACTATTCATATATATGTGTATGTCACATTATGCATGAGCACGCACAAGCATCTCTAAACTCTCATTGTTCACTTATATTTATTATTCTAACCTTCCCATAAGTAATGGGATATTACATTGGTGTAATTCATTCAAGAATGTTACTTGCACGTTGATCAAGTTAAAGGATTCTCTTGCCTGCCCGCTAGTGACACAGAGCTCCTTTATGGACTCTCTCAAGTTTACATCTATGCAAAACCATTATGTAGGATTGCGATAATGCCTCAAGTTTACAACTACACAGGACCATTATATGGAAATGTGTAGTTCATCATATTTATGGATTTACTCAAACCATTTTGATGTGCTTATGTGCTTATGTGATGTTGACAAGTTTGATGCATTCATGATTTAAAATTTGTGAATTCGATTATTAAATTGAGAATGATACTTTGATGAATTTAATTAGAACTTTGTATTGGCAAATGAATATTTCAAAGGTTTTGTTTTTTTTTTGTTATAAACAGTTACCCACGAGCTTTCAAGCTCACTCCCTTTCATTCTTATCTCCAGGTGATGAGGAAGAGATCGGGTGAAAGAGAGTCAAGACATTGGTTCGATTATTCATATTTTGTATTTTAAGTTAGATTAATGTAAAAACAAGACCTTAGACACATGTCGAGAATTGGAGTTTTGTATCTTTTGAATTTCGAATTTTTAATATTGATGATGTAATGTGACTTGGAATGCCATTAAAGCTTTGTAAACTTTTATTCTATGATGTTAATGAAATATGGATTTGTGTAGGGATGATTGTTAAGCTGAAATGTGAATTTGAGTTTGAATGATTGTTAAGCTGAACTGTGAATTGTGTATGGATAATGTTGAGTTGGAATTTGATATATTTTGAAGAAGTTATCAACTTGAGATGATGACTTTTGAACATGAATTGTGGATATGTATATACACATAAGTGAGATATTATGGAAAAAGGAAAGATAGGATTTTTATGAATGACACGAATTAGTTGTAAGGGATGAGTCAATGAGAAGAGATTAGGGAGTTTTATTGAAATAAAGTTGGTAGTTGAATGGTTATGCTCATGACTTTTCAAGTTGTAGTTTGCAAATTTCAAGTTTTTCATAAGGGTCAAACTGAGTTTCTAACTTTAGTGAAAAATCTGGATTGATCTAGGATGAATTAGACAAAGTTTGCTTCTTGAAAGTTGTAAGTTA
Organism: Erythroxylum havanense; assembly: GCA_024752395.1. NCBI lineage: Eukaryota > Viridiplantae > Streptophyta > Magnoliopsida > Malpighiales > Erythroxylaceae > Erythroxylum > Erythroxylum havanense. The sequence goes on from JANTNU010000004.1 coordinate 12,987,821, forward strand.
TCTTTTTAGCTTTCCAACGGTATAAAGTATGAAATTTTTGAAAAAATAGAATTGAAAGATATGATCATTAGAAGTTTGTGATACTATTTATGATATATTTTTGGGACAGCTACATTGATTTGAAATTTTAACCCATATAGAAGTAGAAATGGTTTTTAAGTTCTTCGTGAAAGTTGTAGATCTAGAAGTCTTTTTTAAAAATCTTTGATTGACCTTAATATGATATTTTTAATGAAAGTTATGCCCTTTTTTTTCTAAAACAAGTCTGAAGATGAAAAACTGGAGGAGAAAGTCGTGATCGCGACGCGCCCGCAGCCTCTCCTCCCTAACCTAGACATGTTTCACTCTTTTGGTCATAACTTTGTCGTCTGGCCTTGAAATGAACTAATTTTTGAAGCACTGGATTCATAAAACATTCCTATATCTCTACAAAAGCATTTATGGCTTTTAGAATTAATTTGAAAAAGATTGATTAAATCAAAGTGAGGGGATCGATTGGAAGAGTGTGAGTTGGATATTTTAACTAAACATGTGTCAGTATTTTGGTGATATCTTAATTTGTAGAGCTTATTTTGTGATGATTCTTGTCTCTAAATAAACTAGAGACATAGATCCACAAATGATCTGAAGGAATCAAATTTTAATTCAATCTCTAAGGCTTTCAATTTCAGGATGGAAGTTGAGCATAGTGTATTGTTTTATTCTACGAATAGCCTGATAAGGTATGGACCATAACTTTCAGATTTCTATACAAAATTGAATTATTTTGGTGTCATTAAAAACTTAATACAATAAGGAACAAATGTTCTGGAGAAGTCAAATTGAAATTCTAGCTTAAAGTTTCCCGAATTTTGTTCGGAAATAGGAGAAATGAATTCTTTTTTTTTAATGTTTGTTTGGTGTGGGCGCGCCACCCTTATGGATGCGCATTTAGATGTCATTTAGGACATCGGACACGTGACTCGCAAGGGTGGGGTCCCAAAAATCGTTAGAAACGAGGCGTCTGTAATTGATCCGATTAAAGAGTTTTGTCTAGGGGACTAGAGGATTATCAACAGGGAAAATTTCTCATTTCTCCTTCTTTTGCATGACTCGAACTCAAGACCTCCTTATAAGGAAGAGCCTTAAGTGAGGAGTTTACATCATTTAGGCCATTCCTCGTTGTCATTTTGATCTAAATGACTTATTATTGTTGTGAGCCTAAACAATAAGTTGTTTAGGTGCTCTTCTTCCTCCAAATGTAACTAAACTTGAATTTTGACTCCAGTGGCTTCTAACATATGAGTGTGAGGTGGCTTCTAGGGGCGGTTTGTAGTGTTATGACCTATATGAAGAATATAAAATTTTGGTATAATGCAAAATATTATTACAATAGATTAAAAGACCTAGAATGCTTGAATAGAAGGTTGCAAAAGAAAAACTGAAAAGGATCCGAAATGCTTGAACTCCTTTATAAAGAAGGCTTTGATAAATAATAAAGAGATAGAGAAAAATGAGATAAAGATCTCTATTTCTTTGTGCATATTCACATGTATAAGGGGAGTGTTTATACAAGTTGGGCTATACTAAAGAAGAAATGAATCTAAGAATTGCTAATTACAGACATGATTTGGGTGCTAATTTTATGTTAGTGAGTTGTTAATTGACAGGCATAATTGACTTCAAGATATATTAACATTGTTAAACTAGTCATTGTCATAATTTAAAGATTATAAGTTATAATTCAAACAAATTATGGAATAAAAATCAATCCATCACAAACACAGTTTCAATTTACCTAGATAACAATCATGATTAAGATGCATAATTAACTTGGTCATTACCATTTCGAGGAAATTTAATCATAGATAAACATGATCTCATCATATGCATATACATCATTAATTATTTCATTTAGTTAGATATGATTGAATTTTAACGGATAAAGAACACGTGTAAGAAAATATTTTGCCTTTTTTTACATAAATCTAAAGAGATGTTACTCAATTATTTGAATTATAATTAATCTCTTATAGAATTAATTTCAAAAGTTCAAATGCACTTTGACAAATAGGAGTCAAAGGTTGCAACCCAAACTTCAAGGATATCCCATTTCTATCAGGATAACGCGAATTATTGCTCATCCTGCTACTCTATCCTTAACAAAAGAATTTCCCATCCTTCAATGTTTGTTTCTTCATTTTGTTGCACGAAAAATGCTGGAAATGTGAAATAAAACAAGGTCAGCTGAAAATTTAAATTGGTCTCTATGCAGTCAGTTTGTAAACCACTTTATAGTTTATTAACCCCAACATAACATGCTTGTAGTAGATGTTTAACTACCCGATTCCAAGATACCCGCCCCACTCTCTGTTTCTATTTCTTCGTGCTTGTGTCCATGACCCTGACGGTGTTTACAAGTGACCTTCCCATTTCTACTCCTTTGAAGTAGAAGCTACCTTACCTAAACGACGAATATGTGGCCACAATTGAACATAGGCCCCACAATTTGCATCAACTTTGATAAACCTAATTTCCAGCGAGGGACACCCTGATACATTTAAAATATATATCTCTGTGCTCCTCCTACAGTCACAGGATTTCTGATTTAATGAGGGTATTCCAAGTTGAAGTGTTTGATTAATCATATTTTGTGGAAGAACAATCCGTCAGAATGAATCTTTTCTGGCTTACGCCATTGTCTTTAGTAAGAACAACGTCGATGAGTGAACAAAAAAAAAAAAGAAAAGAGACAATATCAAGATTCCAATTGGAGCTGTCTGTGTTCAGAGGTAGTTTTCTAGTGATTTATTTTTGGCCACTTGTTAATCCATTAGTTGTCTTGATGCCAAGATTCTTGCCTATCAAAAGAAAGATATCTCTAACTGTAACTCTGTTGTTGAGGTTAATCAATTATTCAAGTTTGGCTTCGTCCTGGCATCCCAGACAGGGATTGTCAGGACAATATGGAGTTCCTACTTAGAAACAATGGACGGGGCTGTTTAAGATTAACAAAGGAAAATGAAGACAATTGATTCGTGTATAAGGGACAACCAAAGCTATTTTCTCCAGCCCTAAAATGTTTAGCGGACTGAAGAAATCTAACCGGTTGAGCAGATTTAATTGTAAAATTTTGAATTATTCAACTTTTTAATTTATTTTTTAATTTTTTAATTTGATTTATTTTAATAATTCTAGTTATTAAAATTGATAAATTTATTAATTAATTGGTCAATTTTTATAAATTAATAACTTCTTATAAACTAAATTAATTAATTAATGTTTATTTAACAATCTCTTTTTTTAATTAAACTTTAAAAAATTTTAATAAATAAAAATAATCTCTTTTATTTATATTTAAAATTATTTAATTTAATTTAATTTAATTTTATAACAGTTTAATATTAATTTAAACTTTTAAATTTTATATCTTTTAATTTATTAGTTTAATTTGGGGTGTAATTTTGATACTTCTCTTAAAGGAAATCATGATTCAATGATTTCATGCGTGCAAAAGTAAAAGTCAATGATTTCATGCGTGCAAAAGTAAAAGGAGCAATATATTTTATGCACATATCCTTGACCGTAAGAACTCTTTCTTCTTTTTCTTTTTCTATTTTTCCCCCTATCTTCCATTTCATACTTTTCCCAAACAGCTCACATGCTCTCGCCTATTCGGGACTGCTTACCAATTTACTAAATTAATTAATTTATAATGACCCTTACGCCATGCCTCACAATAGTAAGAAGAAGATGCACCTTAAAGAACCATACAATACGAACAAGCCAAAGCTTTTTATGTACCTAATCAGCTTCCCTAATTCCTGAATAGTGATGCAACTACGTCAATTTCCCATTTTCTCTGTAAAGACTGTTGGGTCAGAAATGCATTTCGATACCCAAAACAGAAATGATGGGGGCTAATTCTTAAACTTGTTTCCGATGTATTGAGCATCTATACCAAAACAGAGCTAACAAAAAACAAAAAGTAGCAGAGTGATAATGTAAAGGATAAGGTGAAATAATAATACAAGACCCCAAAAAAGAGTTCATTAAAAAATGGGCCAACGTCCATTCCCCACATTTTTACACTTTGTCTACTTAGATGTTTCGAGATTCAGTAATCATCCTCCGACACACCATCTTACGTTATAAGCAATGTCTCGCCGTCTTACAATCATATTCCCGGCGGCATCCAACTTTCTCCGGCGACGAAGATAATAAGCTAACAAGAAGATCAGCAAAAGCGCTTAAAATGAACTTGTGAGTGCTCTGAGGGTTTAGCGCAAGATAACATAATAAAAGCTCGTGCAAGTAGTCCCAATTCGCCTTGACATCGACCAAGTTTTGCGCCTCGACCATCTCTTGCATTGATCGCCGGAAGTCCAAGTACGGGTCCGGTGAGTAGGTGTGCACCGCCACGCTGTCTTTAACTGGAGGAGAGTTGGAATGTAGCGAAGTCGTTTCACGACTGGTGTAAACTGACGACTGGTTCATGATACTAGACTGACTGCTATTAACCTGTGGTACGACCGTGTCGTTCACGCAGATCGACATGTCGGACGATTTGGAGGACGTGGCGATGGAGGGTGTAGATTCGATGATGGAGTTAGAGCGGCCTGGAGAGGAGAAGAAGAAGCGTCGGGAGGCGAAGACGTCGGCGAGGTCAGGTTCGTCGGATGCCGCGGTGGAGGACGAGGAGGAGGCAGCCAAGGAGGAGGAAGAGCACGGAGGAAGAGTGTTAGCGTTGGCGACGGCGGAGGAGTCAAAGTTGTTGTAGTCGTAAAGAGAGTTATAGTTTTTTATAAAGATTGGACGGCTCTGATGGTCTGCTGTGATTGATTCTGGGGCTACTGGGCGCTTGATCTTTGTGAAGCACAGATGTAGGTTTCTTCCTAGAGTACCGGCCATTTGAAGAGAAAATGAATGAAAATGAGTTATGAGGGAAGTATTTATAGAGAGAGAGAGAGAGAGAGCATGTGTTTGTTGTGTGGGTCCCATGAGTCGTGCATCAACCGTTGATCGTGTTGTTAACTGAGTGCGATGTACCATGGTTCAACGGCGACGGGACAAAGCCCTTAAAAGGCTCTGCAGCAGCAAGACAGGACCATTTATTTACTTTTACTTTGGTTTCTTAGATGTTTTCGTTCTACAGAGCGTTAATCGCACGAATTGATCAGATGCTCAAAATTTTTTGTTCAAGTATACAATCGTGTCAACGAAACGACCAATGCTCGTGGGACCAACACATCTCTGAGCGCGTAAGGATGAAGATCTGTTTTGTGATACGGACTTGGAAACTACGTTTTGTGCTCTAAGCAAGCTGCACATGCAATCTGGTGCGGAACGGAGCCATTTTAGTAAAACAATATAATTAATAATACACCGGATGGATTGAGACTTGAGTGGTCATATACTCATTCTGCGTCTACGCCTGCGCCTGCTCGTTGGTATCACTGTGATCATCACGCCACAAGAAGGTGAAAATAGTTAAGATCAGATGGTTGTGACCACAATGACAGTATAATTTCTCTTTTCAAAAAGTATCAGACTGCCCAGTATATGGAAGTGAGTTCTCCGTCTCCCTGAAGATGGCTTGCTGCGATGATTATATACGCTGTATTATCTATCTACTTGCTATTTCTCTGGTAATTTCCATAACTGCCCCCACACCTTGCAGTCTGTACACTACTGTCCTTTAGTTCATTTCTGTCTTATTCGAGGAATTTGGCTAATTGGTTGCTTGTGTTGTGTATGTATGAAGTAATGTTATATATGCAAGCAACCTTTCTCTTTAGATTGTGAATGACGAGTTTTTCTTGTTTCAACATCATTTAACGAAATTAAGGAAGAATTGGTAGGAGGGTGTTCTTATAGAGAGCTGGTGCAAATTATTGTTCAATGATCCCAGCAGACGGGACATTTTAACTGCAACATACAAGTTGACGATCCACGTTCACTTGTTTCAACGTCAATTACGTACCTATCAACTAATGATTGGACATTCCAACAAAAGATTCAGTTACTCATTGGGATTGTATTGCCAACAATTTCCAACAATCCCGCAAGTGTTCTGAGGAATAGCTCCAGATGATATCTATTTACAAAAGTTGGATATTCTGAAATTGCTGGTCCAAGTTTTAGATACAGGGATTATCCAACCAGCCCTAGAATTGCCACAGCAAAGCA
>JANTNU010000004.1:13025641-13042447 GCA_024752395.1 Erythroxylum havanense
TCAAAATCAAATCATTCTTTTCTTATGAATTTCCTCAAAGCATAATTACTTTTTATTTCACAATACATATATGAAACTACTCATTTTATTTCACTTAATATTTCTCAATGTCACTCAAAGATCGGGGCCCAACAATTTCACTTATTGCATTTTTGTATGAACAACTATCAACATATCAACAGATACTTTCTAAACTTGTTAGAAAATAACACTAATAATTAAAGTTCAAGAACAATTCAAGACAAACACTTGTGTGCATTTTGTCAAACACTTAGTATGCAAAAAATTCTTCATCCCTAATTCAACACAAAATCCCAAAATTTTTCCATTAATCTCCAACAAATACATACCCTATCATTAACAATCACTAATTAACATTTAAAACCAAACAACAACTCCATATAAACCAAAAATAAAATCCACCGATTGTAGTTATTCATCGGAGAAAGGAGAGGAAGGTTTTCCAAACAACATTACCTTCGGTTAACACCACCGAAGTAGCGGACGCCGACGATGCAAACCTCGGCGATGACAACACAGCAGACGGCGGCGATGGCAGGAGACGAAGGCGACAGTCGACGAAGAAGGAGAGGAAGAAAAGGCTGAGGCATGCGCAAGACTGGGAGGGGGGATGGCTTGGGAAGCTTTAAACGATAACCAAAACGACGTCGTTTTGGTTATATTTTGAACATTTACAACTTCACAAAACAGCGTCGTTTGGATTTTAACCAAATGACGTCGTTGTTGTTAGCTTCTAACTTATCCAAAACGACGTCATCTTGGTTATATTTTAAACGTTTATAAATTCATAAAATGACGTCGTTTGGATTTTAACCAAACGACATCATTTTTGTTAGCTTCTAAGTTATTCAAAATGAAGCCATTTCGGGATAACCAAATGAAGTTGTTTTGTTCTAGCTCGTAGACGATGATTTACAAACATAATTATCGACGCCATTTATCGACAAAATTTATGCCGCTGGTAAAATCTTATTTTTCGTCTGATTTTGCTGATTTGTTTATTCCGTCGGTAATTACCAACGGAACGATATCGATCCCTAATTTTCTGTGGCTATTTTGATCTTTTTCTTATAGTGGCCATCCTGCTGCTTTTTACTAAGCTAGAATTAACCATGAGAAGAACCAAAGACAGTAACCATAACGGTTCGGGAAAGGAAAATAGAAGGGCACCAATAGGGTAACGAGAAGAGCTTTAGTAAGCCTCAAGCTAATATGGTTGAAGCTAGTGATGATAAGGATCTCATTACTGCTATGGTGTCCGAGATCAACCTTGTTGGAAATTTGGTCGAGTGGATCATTGTCACATGAGCCACACACCACATCTGCACCAACAAATTTTTTTTCAAATAGTTGAATGATGCTGCTAATTGGTGAATTCATATACATGAGCAACTCCATTAGAGTTCATGTCCAAGGAGTTGGGAAGGTTACTCTCAAACACACTTCTAGAGAAGTGTTGGCATTAGAAAATTTTTTATTTGTTCTTAACAAAGCTGTTGTGAAATTACTTTTGACTATAATAAGCTAGTTCTTACTAAGAATGAGAACTTTGTTGGTAAATGATTTTGTAATGAGGGTTTATTTGCACTTAACATTGAAATGAATACATCTAATTCTTTTTCTTATATTGGTGGGTCTCTAGACCTATGGCACTCTAAACTTGGGCATGTGAATGTGAGGTCAATTAAGAGGATGCAAAGCTTAAAATTATTACCTAAACAGATCACCAATGAAATAGAAAAATGTTAAATTTGTGTTGAGGCTAAATGTTCTAAGAAATCTTTTAGGTCAATGGCCGAGAGAGTCACAATTGTTAGATTTAGTGCACACATATTTGGGTGATTTTAAGAATAGTGTGAGTAAAAGAGGCATGAGATATTATAATACTTTTTGTGTATGATTGCTCTAGATTTACTAAGGTTTACTTATCAAAAAATAAAAGTGATGCAGAGGAAGTGTTTATGAAATACAAAAAAGGTCTGATTAAGGTGGTGAGTATAATACTAATTTCCTTGTTGATTATTGTGGAAAGGTTGGGATTATTCATGAGCTTTTAGCCGCTTATACACTTGAACAAAATGGAATAGCGGTGACAAAAAATCAAACACTCAAGAATATAATGAATTCAATATTGATTTCCTCAAGATTACCGGATTTAATGTGGGGAGGGGGGGGGGGAATATTCTTTCAGCTTGTTATGTATTAAATAGAGTCTCTCATAAGAATCTATATCAAACCCCTTATGAAATTTGGAAAGGTTATCCACCTAACTTGCATTTTTTTAAGGTGTGGGGATGTTTTGCTAAGATTACTCTACCTGAACATAAAAGGAAAGAATTTGGGCCTAAGATCATTTATTCAATTTTTATTGGATATGCCTCTAATAATGCTACCTATAGATTTATGGTTAAGGAAGAGGGATCTAATACTTATGGAATAATTATGGAGTCTAGAGATTCAACGTTCTTTGATGATATATTTCCTATGATGGTGAATGTGTAAGTTCCTAGAGATTCTATCTCTAATTCTTCTAATAATGATGACATAAAGGAAAAGGAAGATATTGAACTAAAGAGAAGCAAAAGAGCTAGAGTCCCCACCAGTTTTGGTTATGAATTTATTACTTCCTTTGTGGTGAAAAAACCTAAGGAGATAAATGACAGATTTATGGTGACTTATAATATTGAGGAAGACTCCAAAACTTATGAGGAAGCAATGAGATCTGTGGATGCTACTTTTTGGAAGGAAACCATAGATAGTAAGTTAGAGTCAATCATGTCTAATAAAACTTGGGTTTTAGTTGATCTACCTCAAGGGTGTAAGCCTTTAGAGTATAAGTGGATTTTTAGAAAGAAATTGAAACCTAAAAGAACCATTGAGAGGTTCAAGGCAAGACTTGTGATTAAAGGCTTTAAACAAAAAGAAGAATTGGACATTTTTTATACTTATTCTCTTGTTACTAAAATTGCATCTATAAGGATGTTGTTTGCTATTGCCTCAGTATTTCAGCTTCATGTGAACCAAATGGATGTTAAGATAGCTTTCTTGAATGATGATCTAGATGAGGGAATTTATATGGTCCAGCCTGAGGGGTTTAGAATACCTGATCAAGAACAAAAGACGTGTAAGTTGGCTAAGTCTTTAGGTGGACTTAAGCAAGCTCCCAAATAATGGCACGAGAAATTTGCAAGTGAAATTTTCAAACATGGTTTCACCTCTTGTTATGTTGATTTTTGCATTTATGTGAAATCTAACATCAATGGTTGTGTGATCATAACTTTTTATGTGGATAATATGCTTATTTTTTATACTAGTTAATCTGTGAATGATACTACCAAGAGTTTGCTAAAGTCTTCCTTTAATATGAAAGATCTTAGACCTATGGACTTTTTTTTGGAGTTAAGGTTGATAGGACCGACTTTGGTTTTAGGTTGAATCAAACTTATTATATTGAGAATGTTAAGTCAAGAAGAATTCACTATTAATTTTGAAGACAAACAAATAATATTAATCATAGAAGTATGTGAATTGTTTTGATGAGTTTGTTAAGTGCGCAGATAAATATAACTAAAACAAATTGTCAACTTAAGACAATACATGGTCAAACCTAGACGATACAAGAATCAAGGTCAACAGAAGACGATACAAGGTGAAAACAAGACGATAGAAGGTCAACTTAAGACGATACAAGGTGAAAACAAGATGATAGAAGGTCAACTTAAGACGATACTTAAAAGCTGAATATGACAAAGCTTCTTAGATAGATCAGAAAAAAGTGCTACACCAAACGAAAGCGCGACACTAGATGAAGCGTGACACTAGACGAAGCATAACACTAGACGAAGCATAGTACCAGATGATGCAAATGAAAAATATTCTAGAATGTCATTCAGTCAGTTAGTTGGAGTTAGTTAAAGGACTCAACTAATAACGGTTTCTAGAAGATTCAAGAAGTAGATTTCTCAAGAAGACAGTTGAAGACTCAGGTTATAAATACTAGTTATATTTGTAAACAAAATATTACAACAACACAATACAAGAGAGAAAATCTGATTGTACAATACTTAGAGAAACTCTATACTCAAGTGCAAAAGAAAGAGAGCGAATATATCTGTAACGTGAAGCTCAAACAACATCTTTCCAAGCGAAAGAAAGGCTAGAGCTTGGAGAGGCTAAGGAAGCAGATAAAGAATACTTTGTGAGAGAGACCTGAAGAGACTCTAAAAGTGTAGAAAGAATACTTGTAACATTGAAGAGTATAGTGAAATCTCAAACAAACTCTGAGAACTAGACGTAGCCTAAGGTTAAAGGTGAACCACTATAAATCGCGGCATCATATTCTCTGACCCTTATCCCTTTAATTTTCTTGTTGTTAGAAGAGTAGATAATAATTTTTGTGATTGCATTACTCATCGACTTAAGTGAATTGTTTTTGTGGTCATCTGAATTTGTAAGGAAATTCAAGAGATTTCTAAAGATTAATGTCTTTGATGATTTGACACAATTAAACCCCCCTTCTTGTGTATTCTACATACTATACGTGATTTCTATATTAACAAGTGATTTACTTCAGTTGGTATCAAAGCACGGTTTTCAAGAAACATTGTTAGAAAGTGGGGATAAAGATCCATGGTTAAATCACATGTTTTTATAGCAAAAGGTGCCTCGGTCATAAGACCCGCTGCATTTAATGGTAAAAATTATCATTATTAGAAGGACAGGGGACACATTAGTCATTGCACATAAAGGCACAAATCAGGTGAAAGATTCCAAGATTAGTATTCTCGTTCATCAGTATGAGTTGTTTAAGATGAAAGATGATGAGACTATTGATTAGATATTTGGACGATTCGAAACAATTGTTAACAGACTTAAAACTCTGGGGAGAATCTACGATAGTCAAAATCATATTAGAAAGATTCTCAGAAGTCTTCCAAAAAGATGGAGACCCAAAGTAATAGCGATACAAGAAGCCAAGGATTTAAGTAAGCTGAAGCTAGATGAATTACTTGGTTCACTGAAAATTCATGAAGTAGAGCTTGATGTAAAAGATAAACCTAGAAGAGATAAATCTATTGCATTAAAGGCTAGTTAGAAGAATCAGAAGATATAGAAAAATAGAAACACATCTTTAAAAGCATTAATGATTGAAGAAACTAAGAATGGTGATACTAGTGAATTTGATTAAGATTCAAGTGAAGATGATGACGAACTATCCTTCATTTTAGGAAAGATTAGGAGGATGTGGAAAAAGAAATCAAGGGGAAATCAAGACTTATCTTTTAAAAAGAATAGCAAAAATGATTCAAAGAATGAAAAAAGTTCTATCGTCTGCTATGAGTGCAATAAACCAGGACATTACAAGTGTTAATACCTGTCGCTCAAAAGAAAACAGAAGAAAAATCAAGAAAACAAAAAGAGCATGATGGCAACATAGGAAGATCTGGATTTATCTGAATCTGAATCTAACTCAAAAACATTATAGCAAGCAAATATATGCTTGGTAGTTGAAAGGGAATGTGATGATGAGGTAATTTCTAACTTTAATAATCTTCATGATGCTTATTTAGAATTATTAGAAGATTCACATGCTATCTTAAAACAATATAGAATATTGAAAAATAAATTTGCTAAAAATTTAAAGAATACAGAACTTTTAGAAAAAGAAAACGTCTGTCTTAAGAAACAAGTGGACAATATGAAAAAGAAAGTAACTGTAGATAGATCTGAGGAAATTAATCAACTAAAACAAATGATTAATAGTCTCTCAACAGATTTATCAACATTTACAAAAAGTAAAAAAAGGATGAATGATATGATTAGAAGATATAGACATCCAAATGATAAGAGCAAAAAGGAAAACAAGTTAAAACATCTTTTTCCTCTAAAAATATTGTAACTTTGTCTAGACCTCTAGAGTTGTTACATATAGATTTATTTGGTCCAACCAGAATACTAAGTCTAGGTGAAAATAAGTATGGTCTCGTAATTGTTGATGACTTCACTAGATTTAGTTGGATATTATTTTTATCACATAAAGATGAATCTTTTACGTATTTTAAGGTTTTATACAAAAAGTTACAAAATGTAAAAGGAATTTCTATTGTTGGAATTAGGAGTGATCATGGTGGAGAATTTGAAAATGAAAAATTCAAAATATTTTGTGAAGAGAATGAAATTTTTCATAATTTCTCTGCTCCTAGAAATCCTCAACAGAATTGAGTTATAGAGAGAAAGAATGGGACGATTCAGGAAATGGCAAAGGACTATGCTATATGAAATGAATCTTCCTAAGTATTCCTGAGAAGAAGCTGTAAATACGGCTTGTTATAATCAAAATAGAGTATTTTTATGACCTATTTTAAATAAAACTCTATATGAATTATTGAAAAGAAGAAAGCCAAATATATCTTACTTCCATCCTTTTGGTTGCAAATGCACTATATTGAATATAAAAAAAAGTTAGATAAATTTGATTCTAAGATTAATTTAAAAAATTTTCTAGGATATTCAGTTACTTCTAAAGCTTATGGAGTTTATAATCTTGCTTCTAAGTCTGTTGAAGAGTCTATGCATGTAAAATTTGATGATGGTTCTCATCTAGATAAAAGAGATGATTCTAATGATGAAACTCTATCTGCTCCTTTAGTTAATAATCTAGACATGTCACCACTAAACGATTCACTTGATAAGGTAGAAGATATTTCTGAAAATTTTAGCCTAAGAAAAGACTGGAAGTATAAATCTTCTCACCCAAAAACTTGATTATAGGAGAAACATTAGAAGGAATGAGAACTAGGTCTAAATTTAGAAGAGAGGCAAATGTAGCTTTTGTTTCTGAATTAGAACCTAAGAAAATTGATGAACCTCTTCAAGACAAAGCTTGGATTTTAGCCATGTAAGAGGAGTTAAATCAATTTACAAGGAATAAAGTTTGGTCTCTAGTTCCTAAACCATCCAATAAATCTATAATAGGAACCAGATGGGTATTCAAAAATAAACTAAACGAATTAGGAAAATTACCCCGTAACAATGCTAGATTAGTAGCTCAAGGCTATAATCAACAAGAAGGAATAAACTATAATGAAACATATGCTCATGTAGCTAGACTAGAAGCTATTAGGATTTTACTTGCATATGCTATTTTTTATGATGTAAAAATGTTTCAAATGGATGCAAAAAGTGTTTTTTTGAATGGTTTTATAGATGAAGATGAAGAAGTTTATATAAAACAACCCCCTGGTTTTAAAGACATTGATAAACTAGGCCATGTCTATAAAATTCATAAAGCTTTGTATGGATTAAAACAAGCACCTCATGCTTGGTATGATTGTCTGATTTCATTTTTGATTGAAAATGACTTTATTAGAGGTCAAGTAGATAAGACTTTGTTTAGAAAAAAATATTTAAAATGATTTTATAGTTGCACATATATATGTAGACGATATCATTTTTGGTGCAATTTCTAAGAAATTATGTTCAAGTTTTTAAAATCTTATGAAAAGTGAATTTGAAATGAGTATGATGGGTGAATTAAAGTTCTTTCTTAGTTTACAAATTAAACAAACCAAAGAAAAGATTTTTATTCATCAACAAAATATATAAAAAAACTTTTAGTCAAATATAAAATGGAGAATTCAAACCAATGTCAACTCCTATGCATCCTTCAATCCTCTTATCTAAGGATGAAGTTAGTTAGAAGATTGATCAAGCTCTTTTCAGAGGAATTATTGGTTCCTTTGCTTTACCTAACTACAAGCAGACCTGATATAATATTTAGTGTTTGTTTGTGTACAAGATTTCAAGCAAATCCTAGAGAATCTCATTATATTGCTGTCAAAAGAATATTGACATACTAAGCAGGTTCTACTGATTTTTGCTTAATGTATGATAAAGGTAAAGATTTGAGGTTAATTGGCTACTGTGATGCTGATTATGCTAGAGATAGGATTGATAGAAAGAGTACAAGTGGAGGTTGTCACTTTCTTGGTCATAATTTAATTTCTTAGTCGAGCAAGAGGCAAAGTTTAATTGCGCTATCTACTACAGAAGCTGAATACATATCAGCTACAAGCTGTTGTTCACAAATTTTATGGATTAAGTATCAGTTAGAAGATTATTCTATTCAAGAAGATCAGATTCCAATCTTCTTTGACAACACAAGTGTTGTTAATCTCTCAAAGAATCCAATACAACACTCAAGGGCAAAGCATATTGAAGTTAGACATCATTTTATAAGAGACTATGTACAAAGAGGGTTCATCAATCTACAATTTGTTGAGACAAACCAACAATGGGCATATATATTCACTAAACCCTTAAGTGCAAACAAATTCAAGGAAATCATACGAAACTTGAATATGGTATTGTTAAATGATCATTCGTCTGAATAGTAACGGTAAGTTACGAACGGTAACTTTTCAAGAGTATGTATTAAAAGGAAATCTTCTTAAGATTCTAAAACAACTTACACTCTAGAAGTTTTTTAAAAACTTTGAAACCGACTTGTTTAGTGCTTTCAAAAAAGAGGATTCAACACTCTGTTTTAAACTTAAAGTTATTCTCATTTCATATCTTTATCTTTATATACTAATATCACTTCGTTAAGTGAAATATATTTGTGTGTTTAGTGTTTATGTTTTACAGATCAAAAATGTCAAAATCTCTTGTCTATGGGAGACACGTCTATTTCATTTCCTTGAAGAAAAATCAAATGGACATCGAACTAGAAATTGAAGCAATTGGCTGAAAAAATTTCTTCAACATCCGTGAGATGGTATCTTTGAATGGAATATATGAGTTTTGGAAGAATGCAAAGGTGGTGGACAACACCTTAGTATCGATGGTAGATGGGTTGTCGGTAATATTCACACAAGATTCTATTGAGAAGGATATTGGGCGTCCAAGTATTGGAGAAAATTTTTTTAACAATACAAAATGGATCGCTCAAGGTTATGTCGACAAAGTTAACATCAATCGACAACTATATGGATGCAGTAATCCAGGAGTCAAGAAGTCTTCAACCCTCGTTCTGAAGGCTAGGTTCTTCATTCTCTTCTTATCCACTGTGTTCTACTAAAAGTAGGCTCAAAGGACTTGGTGAAAATGATTGATGAAAATTGTTTGTTTCATCTACTTATTCACCAACCCATTAATCTTCCGTTCTTGATTATGAAGAACATGATAAAGGCTAGGGAAGATTATTATGACTCATTACCTTAAGGTATGTTGATGACAAGATTCTTTCGAGAATCTGGAATCCTGTTTAATAGAGGAAACAGGGTAAAGATGAATCTGAAGAGTGTTATTAAAGCCTTTACTATTCAAAAAATGGGAATCAAGTTTGATGCTGAAGCGGATATAGATTTTACACCGAAAGTAAAGACCGAGGGGGAGCTTATAGTAAGACGAAGTAGGAGTGAACATGTTTCGTCTAAAATACATACAAAACCTCGATCGATAGGAAGAATATCCACTGAGGAAAAGATTGAAAAATCATCTAATGTGCCGAAAAATCATCTAAAATACAACATCATTATTGGTGTTATTGGTTCAATACTTGCTCTTTACATTTTCTTAACTTTATTATCCTCATTATATAAAAAAAATGTTATCAACATCATTATTATTCAACATTCATCTCTTTATGGGTAATAATTTTTATAACGTTATCAGCACCTAAATACCTCTTTATCTCAGTGGCAACATACGCAACACTTTTTCCATATATACCCATACATATGCTCTCTTTTGCTCACCCTCGCAACTGTTTTTTCTTTTAATTTTTCTACATACATCTCACATATCATACAAGACAGACACCTTTACGCTTTCTTCATTTTTTTAACACATATATTTGGTTTGTTCTACATCTGTATGTTTTTCTTTTCATTCACGGAGATAGTTCCTACACCACCCTTTGGAGTGCACCGAAGTTAGTGGAGAAGGCATTAACTCTGGGTGCAAATCCTATTGCCCAGCCGTATCGTTGAGGGGAAATTTTTAACTTAGGGTAGTGATTTTTCATGGCGCCTTGCATTTTTAGAAAAGTTGTTCCGATTTAATTATATTTTCTATTTTCACTAACATTAACAAGAAAAAATTATATCGTAGGAAATAGTGTTAACAGAGTAAATGAAAGCCGTGACTTTTTTAAAATAAATATTTTTTTAGTTAAGTAATTTCTAGTTAATTAAAATAACTATTATTAAAATTAATAATTTCTAGTTAAGTAATTAATCCCCTTTAACATGTTATTGTCTCAAAGTTCCATCCAGTATTCTATCAATGTTGTTACTTTTATCAAATGGCTTATTTGAAAAATTGCTAGTTTAGCACATGGCTTACTTGAAAATTTGTAATTTATGTATTATCTATATTTTTAAATTCAGAAATTTTATAAAAATAAGTATCAGAGATAATATACTCTTCATTCAAGAACTTCTGAAGAATTACTATATGAATTCATTTGAAATAAAATACATACATTTGTCAAACAATTCACTCAATATTTTATTACTCCAACTTATAATATTTTAATCAATGAAGAACCTACTCTCAGTTTTAAAAGAGGAAAGATAACACTAAGGTAACCCTCTTTTAGCATACTCCTCTACCATTTGCATAGACCTTTTATGATTATCATATCTAGAAGTAATGACAATTGCAATGATTTCAGGTATCACTTTAAATGCAAAAGATTAAATCTTTTTAACTTGTCATTTATAAACATATTGCTCTTATTTTGTGAAGTAAAAAAGGCCTTGGTCTCTTATTTTATTAATGAATTAGAGTAATTCAAGCCTTTTCAAGTTTGCCAATCAACTTTAATAAGAGTTCCATATTCATTTATGGTTGTAATTTAGAGACTACCAAGGAGTGACATCCATGAAATATTTAACTCTATATGAAATTATTTAACTCTATAAGTGAATTGTTTGTGTGGCCATCTGAATTTGTAAAGAAATTTAAGAAATTTCTAAAGATTAATATCTTTGAAGATTTTACACAATTCAACCCCCCTTCTTGTGTATTCCATATATTATACGTGATTTCTATATTAACAAGTGATTTACTTCAAAGGAAAATTTGAACTTGGAAAATTTCAAGCAAATATGTAGGTAATTTATTTATAGTTATTGTGTGGTTAGACAAATTCTTACCTTTGTGTGTGTATGTGCAAATTTCTTGATTTGTTTTGAATTGTTATGAAGATTTGATAATGCATGATGATTTGTGATTATATTACACCTTGAAAGAGGTTATAACATTTTGTATAAATGAAAAGAAGAAAAAAATAAGAAAGTATGAGATATGATAAAATGAATTAAGCATGAATATGTGCTTTTGTTTGGGCAAGAGTGGAACCATTTCATTCGTCACATGTATGTTGATAAGAGCCTTCTCCTGGCTGCCCGATTATGGCATATGAGATCCAAAAAATAGACTCATTTTGTTCATGGTGTAAATTTTAGTTTCTCCATTTCATTCCATGAAACTCTCGAGCCATTTATTGTGCATTACATTTGATATGTGAACGTGATGAATAATTGAGTGTTGTGTATGGATGGTTGGATATATGATACGTTCTATGTGATGAAATGCATAGCTTTGAGTTTTGGAACTAGAATTAAGAGTTCTTGAATTTGCTATATATATATATATATGTATATATGCTTGAATTTGTGATTAATTACAGATGGCTATAAATATATTAGTCACTAAGCTCTATAGCGCAACCCATATTTTTCACTCCTCACGTGCAGAACAAGATGAGGGTTGAACCTTGTAAGGCATCGGAATCTCCAAGATAGCTAGAGATCTTTTGTACTAAGTTAGTGACCGTTTTGGATAGCTTTATAGGCATATCAAACATTGAGCATCCTTATGTATTTTGTTTTAATTTAGTAATATGTATGACGATATGTAAGTGAAGCTTGTATAAACTCTGTTTGGATTCATTAATGAAATATGATTGTGATTTGCTCATAACCTTCCAAGTGGTACATTGCATTTTCAAGTCTTTCATAGGTGTAAAATTTGTGTTCTGAATTCAAGGGAAAAAATTATATTGATATAGGAAGAATTAGGCAAAGTCTTGTTCATGAAAATTGTAGCTTATCTTTCTAAATTTCCAACGATATAAAGTATGAAATTTTTAGATAGCGGAGTTGAGAGTTATGATCATTATAAGTTAGTGATGCTGCATAGTATGTTTATGTGGGACAGCCTCGATCGCGATCGCACCAGGCACTCTCATGATTGCACCTGGCACGCTCTTGATTGCACTATCATCCTTGCAATTGCACCTTATTCCTCGTGATTGTACCATCATTCCTTGATATTGCACCCTTATCCTTGCGATCGCACCTTTATTCCTCACGATCACACCCGAAGGGTTTTTCCAGCTCTAAACATGCTTGATTCTTTTGATCATAACTTTGTCATCCAACCTCCAAATGACCTGATTCTTGAACCAATAGATTCCTAACACATTTTTATATCTCTCCATAAAAAGTGATATCATTTGATGTTGATTTGAAAAAGATTGATGGAAAGGAAATGAGGGAATCGATTGGAAGAGCATAAATTGGTTATTTTACTGAACATACATTGGTATTTTAGTCATATCTTGATCGGTAGAGCTCCGAATGAGATGATTATTGTTTCAAAATAAACTAGAGATATAGATCTAAAATTTTCTGAGGATTTCATTTTGAAATTCTGATGTTTGACTGATGTTAGTTTCCCCCTTGTGGGAAGTGTGTTCAAATGTCACTTAGGACATTGGGCACGAACCGATAATGGCTAATGCAATTTCCATTGAAATAACCCTACAAGGAAACCCGTTCACATATTATGGCTCTGGAGTTGGACTCCAAAAACAAGGCCCAACATGCTTAGTTCCAAAGTGGAGTTAGATTCTAGAAACAGGGTCTAATAGGCTTGGTATCAGAGCAATAGTTGGACTCCGAAAATGGAGTCCAACAACTCCAATATAGGTTATACCAAAGAAAGGAGGAATAAAAGTAGTACCTAATGAGAATAATGAATTGATTCCTATAAGAATCCTCATTAGGTTAAGAGTGTGCATCAATTATAGGAAGTTGAATGATGCTACCCAAAAGGACCACTGTCCCTTACCTTTCGTGGACCAAATGTTCGAGTAACTAGCTAAGCACATGCACTATTGTTTTTTGGATTGGCTTTTAGGCTACTTTCAGATTCTTATTCTTCTGGAAGATCATGAGAAAATCATATTTGAATGTCCCTATAGTCCGTTGGCTTATAGGAGGATGACCTTTAGGTTGTGCAACATGTCAACTACATCTCAAAGATACATGATGGTCATATTTGGTGATTTATTTGAAGACATCATGGAGTTAATTCTTTTGATTTATACCTCTATAATTTAGAAAGAGTGTTTGAGAGATGTGAGGAAACTAATCTATGGTTAAATTGGGAAAAGTACAATTTTATGTTATAAGAAGGCAGAGTTTTAAACTATAAAATTTCATATTTAGGTATTAAGGTAGATAAAAACAAAATAGAAACTATAAAGAAACTACCACCTTAACTTTGGTAAGCTTTTATAAAAGATTTACTAAAGACTTATCTAAATTGCTAGAGCCTTTAACCGAATTGTTGAAAAATGAGGTATCTTTTAACTTCACTCAAGAGTGTTTAAATGCTTTTAACATTTTTAAGAAAAAGTTAATTAATGCCCCGATTATGGTTGCACCATATTGGAATTTACCATTTTAAACTAATGTGTCATACAAGTGACTTTGCAGTAGCCATAGTACTTGGAAAGAGGAAGGATAAGATTTTCTAGCCAATTTAATACGCTAGTAAGACTTTGACTAACGCTTAAGATAACTATACTATCACAGAGAAAGAATTGTTAATAGTGATTTTTGCATTTGATAAATTTAGACTTGTTCATGTCTAAAGTTGTTTATAATGACCACTCTATATTAAGATACTTGTTAAATAAACTAAATGCTAGACCTAGACTAATTAGATGGATTTTGATAATGCAGGAATTCAATCTAGAGATTAGGGATAAGAGGGAAGCTAAAAACCTAGTAGCATACCATCTATCTCACTTCGAAAACCTAAATCTATAGGATCTAAATAAAGAGGATATAGATGATTAATCTCCAAAAGAGTACCTATACAATTTGGAGGAGGTAAGTGACCTTGAAATCATTTTTCATGGGTATTGCAGTCTATTTTATGGATAATATCTTACTAAAGATTCTTTCTTATTAGAAGAAGAGGAAATTCTTTGCTAAATAGGTTGAAGCTTAAGTTTTACTTACAAATGATGCTAGGGGTTATAACAAAATTCTTGAAAAAATTATTTTCACGCTTTGGCCTAGAGAAATTATTAGTAATAAGGGAACATATTTTTACAATGTGTAATTTAAGTATGAAATCACACATAGAATTGCAACCCCATATCACCCTCAAACTAGTAGCCAAGTTAAGGTAGCTAATATGGATTTCAAACATATTCTGGAAAAGAATGTGGAGCATTATAGGAAAGATTGGTCATTTAAGTTAAATGATGCTCTACAGGCCTACAAAATAATGTATAAAACACTAATTAGATCTACACTATAAGACTTGTTTATAGGAACGCATGCCACTTACATATGGAGTTAAAGCATAAAGATTATTATGGTATCAAACTTATGAATTTTAGATCTTCAACTTGTAAGTGTGAAGAGGAAGTTACAAGTTAATGAGTTAAAAGAATGGTGGTTGATGGCTTATAAAAACTTTAAGTTGTTCAAGGAATATACCAAGAGATATCATGATTGGAGGATTAAGCAGTCCAAGCAACTTAATGAGGGAAAATAAGTTCTTTCGTACAAATATCGCTGAAGATTTGTCCCAGATTAACTCAAATGAAGATGTTTTGATCCTTTTATGGTCAAGAATGTATTTCCAGATAACATAGTTAAGGAAAGTCATCCACAAAAAATTTGCTTTAAAGTGAATGGCCATTGCTTCAAATTTTATCTTGGAGATGAACTTGACATTAATAGGAAGGGGCTTAATCTCCACAAGTTACCATAATTATGCATATACATATCTAGCTAAGGATGTTAAACAAGTGCAACTTAGGAGGCGATTTGAGAATTGGTGAAACTTTTGGTTAAATTAATTCATTTTTTTAATTTAACTAAGGGTTCAGTTATAGGATTTTATTAGGTCATGGCTTATGTTATGCTAAATCGACATTTGGTTTAAGGTTTTATTTTAGGTTTATGAGCACCTTCAATGATTTTTATCCTAATTTGCATTCCCAATGTGTTTTATATGATTATCTTAATATTGACAAGAAATTTCTAAGTTTCCAAGAATCTAGAGGTGTACATGGTTATAGACATGCCAGTGTCTCCGCCCATATACATCCACAAGTGCTGTTTTAAAGTTTGACATCAGTCCATTAACTTACATGGTTGCTAAACACAACCATGTCCATTCTTGTGAATTTTTAAATTTGCTCACACGGGCCTATTGACTTACACGATCATTTAACTTTCCTGTGTCACATACATTTTTTGAACATGTCATATAGATACACTCTTGTTCACCTGTTGGGACCCAATCCGGAGACCGGATCCCAACCGGAATAACGAAAAGCGAAGGAAACGAAAGCGAATGGCAAACGGAAACTTCGCATCGAAATTTCAAATCGTAAATCAAAGCATTCGATAACACAAAACGAAAAACGAAGCACAATTTGAAGCGGAGGCGAAAATACAAAGTAGTGAAACGAAATGCAAAACGAAACCACAGACGAAAACGAAAACAGATCGGATAGCAAAGCGGATCAAATCGAACAAATCAAAATAAAGGAGACACGAACAAAATTAAAGTACCAAACAGATGCGAAGCAAAAGGCGGAACCAACATCCAAACACATACATTGAATTGCGTTGGAAACCTAGACTATCCAGATCCAGTACAAATTTTTTTTCTTTTCTTTACTTATTAATCAAATCTGATTTCCTTTTTCTTGGAAAGTTTCCTCAATCAATCTCTCATATCATAACGAACTTTGTAACAATCATATAAATCGCTAATTCCATCTTTTAAACATCTAATTCTTATTTATTTTTCTTTTTCAATTTAATATCTAACAAAATTTAGGCAGCATAACGGCTGCATTTATCCTAACCCAAAACCTACAAATGGTAAAAATACACTTCTAAAATTTTCAAGCAAAAACCAGAATCATCGGACTCTCCCGTCCGGAATCCAAACACCAGCAAACGCAAACCTATACCTAACACTTCCACAATTCTCAATCAGTCAATACAACAATTTCATTATCCATATCTCAAATCCAATCCAATCATAGACCAATCGAAGTCATATACAAACTTATATCTCACATTCAATAAATAAACCATAAATCACTTACATTCCGAAGTAGATACACTATCAAACTTGAATGGCATTCAAAACCATTTACAAACCATTTCTAAAATCCAAACTACACAATTTACAAAATAAGCAAAAACGAACTGTTGGCCTGACTTTCTTTCATCCAATCTCCTGCTCGAAACCTGGTGATGGGGATGAAAGGGGGTGAGCTCGAAAGCTCGTGGATAATATATTTATAAACTGAACAATAAGCGGAAAAACTTACTTTCAAGAAGTTTGTCATTTTTAAACATTTCACGATAGAAACCTTTCAAAGCTTATCTTTCAAATCTTTCACTTTTCAAATCATTCATAAAACATTTCCAAAATCTTACATTTGCA
>JANTNU010000004.1:13102846-13116943 GCA_024752395.1 Erythroxylum havanense
TTTTGATCGGTGATTGTGATTGAGTAGATTTTAAGGTATTAAAATTAGAATAAAATTTGATTGGAATGTGGTAATTGAAATTGGAATAAAATTTAGAATTGCACTGAAAATTAAATTTGGAGTTAGAAATTAGATTTGATTTTGTAATTTTTAAAAAATGTAGGGACTATTTTATAAATTTAAAAAATATTCCGAAACGGTACCCGGTACCTACCGATATCGGTACCGTTTTGTTCCAGAGCTCAATCCGATATCGAATCCGGTACGGTATTCATAACATTGGCTCTTGCAGTTAAGCCTTAAGAGCGGTTCCTGTAATTTGAATTAAGAGGAAGGTCAGTACCACCTCTTTTACCATCAATCTGATGTAGACCAACAGAGATATAAGTTGTTCTTTTAATTAACGGGCGCTTGAACAGCAAAATTTTGGTTATTGTTAGATGGTGGAGCAGGGGTATCTCGGTCACGATGAGTTTTTAACGATTTAAGTTAGTCAGAATTTGAGAAACAAAACCAAAAAAAAAAAGTGAGATAAGCAAGCAAGTTAAAAATAATCTTATTTTGATAATAATAATTAATTTTATAGCAATTTGTGAGATCGTCACGCTTTTTCAATCTTCTGCAAGACTTGCAGCCTTTTGGCTATATATATATATATATATATATATATAATTTGTGACCTCAATACAAATCTGACGTCAAAACTCAAATGATTATATATGCATGCATACATACACACGTATATATATATAGATTTGTCTTGAGGTCATAAATTGTCTTTGTTGTTTTTAAACATTGCCTACAAATATTTCCTAAAAATGGGGATGTTGACTGTTAACACCTGGCCACATGTCTACCTTAAAATGGAAATATCTTTAGAAAAAGATTTAGCATGTTCGTCTTGAAGTTAGATTATGGAGTGATCTGTCTCACGAGTTATGGTTTTTGCAGGCTAGGAAGGTTTATCATTTATGGGTCTATTTTTTCAACAAATATTGTAAGAGCTTTTTCGTGAATGTCTTATGGTAGTAATTCTGTCATAGGACCTATATTCTACCATTGTCATGTATAGACTTATATTCTAAACAAAATTTGCGAGAGCCTTTTTATGAACATTTTTATCTTGCAGTTTTAAAATAAATCCGAACCTTTTCAAATGTTTGTTGTCCGTTGGTACTTTTACTTGAAATATTCAAGTCTTTTTGCATTTGTCTTTGGATTCATTCTTTTGTATGAGCAAGCTAACTGTGTATTTGAAGGTTTATGGCGAGCCCAAAAAAACTTGGTTGGTTTTCAAGATATGGTGTTGGGGAGTTAGATCACTAAGGAAACATCCTTATAAATAACCCATGTCTCACGTTTGGGCAATTGCTTTTTCTGTGCTGTACAACAAATATCAAAGTTCGAGCAAACTAAGTTGATCAATTGTCAATCAATGCAAGTCTGTCGACGGAAGAGTCTTACGGTAAGTCCTTGGCTCTTTTTTTTTTTAAAGAGAAAGCTGGAGCTAATTACAAAATAGTGCATGAGACACAAGTCTCTGACTGATCCTCAGTGAAGAAGTGGTAGCACCCGGAAGGTGTAGTGTCAAAAAAAGTAACCCCAGCAGTAAAGTGGGCTACCTGAGAAACCAGTCAATCTGTGCATTTGTTGTTCTCTCAGTAGACGTGTCGATGAGCAACAGACCAATTGCGGGAGAGTAACTCGTGTACGCCTAGGACAATAGGATTGGTCGCCTGTATGCGCGCAGTTAAGGCGATCAGGGAGTGTACT
The DNA here is from genome assembly GCA_024752395.1 of Erythroxylum havanense. Classification (NCBI taxonomy): domain Eukaryota; kingdom Viridiplantae; phylum Streptophyta; class Magnoliopsida; order Malpighiales; family Erythroxylaceae; genus Erythroxylum; species Erythroxylum havanense. Next base: position 13,104,620 of record JANTNU010000004.1, read on the forward strand.
GCGACCGAGTCCACCTCCAGCTCGATGCGGCAAAAACCTAGTTGCTAGGCGAGAGAGAGACCGGTGAAGACTCCCCAGAGTTCTGCAGACAGGGAAGCGCACTAACCTAGGTTCTGAGTGAATCCTCCCAGCTAATTGTCGGCAATGTCGCGCAAAATGTCATCGGCAGCCGCTGTGCAAGTAGTACGATTGATGGCCCCATCAGTTTTTAATTTGATCCATCCCGGTGGTGGCTTGATCCAACTGATGAGAAGCTCAGAACGGGGCTGGACTCGGCGGGCAGGGTTACTGTGCCTCACGGCCGACTGGTGGAGATGATCTACATAAGACAAAATGAGAGCGTCAGGAGAGAGGGGCCAATTAAAATGGGTATTAAATAACGACTTGTTCCTCCACGTCCAGAGGAACCAACAGGTGAGCCCGAAAATGGTCGCCCAATCATGGCCCCGAAACCGGCTGCGGATGTGGAGATTAGTGTGCAACCATTCCCGAAGAGGCTGAGTAAAAAAAACGGATGCAGTAAGTTGAGGGGAGAGCATGGTCCAAACTCTACGAGCTTTAAAGCAATCCCGTACTGCGTGAAGGGAAGACTCATCGAAAGAATAGTGTGGGCAACGACTGTCCGCAGTGAGGTGCAGTTGAACCTTATGTTGATTCGTGAGGAGCGATCATGCCCGAGCAGCCAGAGAAATGAGCGGGTACGTGGCGGTTCTGGCCACTGCCAAATGGTCTTCTAAAGCCCATGCGACTCCTCGGAGTCATAGCCCAAAAGCATGGAGTAAGTAGACGCAACTGTAAAAAGACCGCTGTCTGAAGCACCCCAGACCAGTTTATCGGGGCCAAGGAGAGGATGGGGTGGGAAAGTACCGACGATAAGGCGACAGATCGAGGAGGGAAGCCACGATTGGAATTGGGCCCAATCCCAGTGGCCACTAGATCGAATTAACAAAAGTAGAGGTAGTCAAAGGAAGGGAGGCTTCAGGGATATTGTGGGTTGCGTGGGGGAGAAGTGGCCCAGTGCCCACAACCCACGGGTCGAGCCAGAAGCGCGTCCTGGAGCTGTCGCCGATCATCCATTTCAGGCCTTAAAGTACGATTGGCCAGGTGGCTTGGATGCTTCGCCAAACCATAGAACTTCCGGTGGTAGGCAAGGAGGGGGGAATGTGAGCAGCATCGAAGCAGTACTTACCAGAGAGCACTTGAACCCACAATGCGGTCCAATTGGTGATGAGAGTCCATCCGAGTTTAGCAAGAAAAGCATCATTGGTTTCTCGAATGCACCGAATGCCGAGCCCGCCCAATTCCTTGGGTTTGCAAACATCTTTCCAGTGGACAAGGTGCACTTTGCGTTGATCGCGTGATGAACCCCAGAGGAATTGGCACATGGCTCGTTTCATAGTGTCACATAGACGGCGAGGAAGGCGGACAGTCTGCATGGTGTAGCTCGGAATGACAGCTAATACCGATTGAAGCAACATGAGGCGCCCTGCGAAGGAAAGAAGTTTGGCCGACTAGCCCGAGAGACACTGGTGGACCTTGTCAAAAATGGGTTGATAAGTGCGACGAGTGACACGCTAATGCAGAAGGGGGACACCAAGATACCGGCCCAGATCATTGGTTCGGCGTACACCCAAGGCGCTGCTGAGGGAGTGATAAGTAGAGGACGAGGTGTTACGAGAGAAATAGCAACGGGATTTAGCTAGACTCACCCGTTTCCCAGAGGCGACACAAAAAGAGTTAAGTATATCCCGAATAACGGCTACCTAGTCAAGCGAAGCTTCCGCGAATAGGATGAGGTCATCTGCAAAAAATAGGTGAGATAGGGGCGGCCCATTACTACTCAATTTGATCGGCCGCCATTGATCTTGGGACACCTTGTGAGAGATGGCGTGACCCAGACGTTCCATACAAAGAACAAAGAGGTAGGGGGAGAGGGGGTCGCCCTGGTGGATACCTCGAGAAGGGAGGAACGTCTGGGTCGTGATTTTGAGATGTCTTCTCATCGTGATTAGTTGCGCAATGGGGACTCTAGCAAAAGGTTTATGGGTGACTTTAGAATTAAGTCTGGTTCACTTAGTCGTAGATTAGTAGTGAGTAAGTATGAGCTTATTATTGGTGGCATATGATCACTTGCTCTTGCTTTTGTCACGCCTCTTATGGAATAATTTGAGGATAAAAAGTATTGAGTTTAGGTTCAGGGTAAACCCTAATGAAATGAGGATGGAGTTCAACATTCTTATATATATATATACCTTCATAATATGACAATTTATTTTTGTAAACATAATGAGTTTCTTGTTTACCTTGATAGTTTCAGGTGTGGCTTGAGGTTGCAACTTAAAAACTTTTGCCTCAAGTTGTTAAAGGGACAAACCTAACCTTATGATAATTACATCATCACTCGTGGTGCCTAATATTAGATTTTATCATATTCTGTCACTTAGTGAATGTAAAATAGCCTATCGAGTTTTAGGTTTATGTACCAATTAAGCCTATTGGAAAGTTTTCGGCATGCTTGTTGTGGAAATTAAGATAGGAAAAACCTTAAAGGGAATCCATGATTGGAAGACAGTTTTTGTTCCTTTCCCTAGAAAATGGCAGTGAGTGTGATTTTTGGCCTCTTTGGGGCAATCTCAATCCCGAGTTCAATGATCAAGACAAGAATAACAATATGTTGTATGAGCAAGCTCAAATCTAAGTTAAGTGTGGTAAAAGTCTCTGGGGGAGACATCACCACGAAGAGTTGTTGGAAGTTAGAAATTTGGATGAATAGACTTGTAGGTTATGTCAATTTTATGAATGATACCGACCTGCTAAATTCTTGAACTTTGATAATCTGACATTTACTTACAGATGTGGATATAAATAACATAGCCAAAAGGGCGGCTAAGAAAATGGTTAAAGACAAGTCTAATAAGTCTAGCAAGAAAAGGAAATACAACAGACCTAAAGGAGACAGAGATAAGTCTAAGAATGTTAAAGGTGTTAGGAGGCAAAAGAATATTACATTCAGGCTTGCCCCTGAACCCATTGCAATCTTTAACATTATCTAGGACAACTGTGATATAGAATTTGTGTTCTCTATTCCTACAACTCTTTAAGTGTGACAAAGGGAAATGTCTGTTGGTATATGATATCTATTACCCTCACAAGTTTATTAGAGTTAGGAGACTTTGTCTTTAATGCCAACAATGTGGGAGCTCATGCTTTTTTGGGGTCGAGCTTCTTAATGATGAGAAGCATCTTAATAATGTTGACCAGTAACTAATGTCATAAGGCACATATTATATATATATATATAACATTTGCAATCTCTAACATTATCTGAGACAACCATGATATAGAGTTTGTGTTCTTTGTTCTTGCAACCATTTTAATAATGTTGAGTAATCAACAATTTTATAAGCCATATATTTATTATATATTGCATCATGCTTTCTTCATGATTTTGCAATTACTAACATTACTTAAGACAATCATAATATAAAGTTTATTTTCTTTGTTCTTGCGAATCTTAGGTTTGACAAAGGGAAAGGTTTAAGTATATGATATATATTATCCTCACTAGTCTATCAGAGTTGAGAGATTGTCTTGGAAATTAACAATGTTGGGGGGCTCAGGCCATAAGTTGGATCAAGCATCTCAATTATGAGAAGTATCTTCATAATGTTAAGTAGTAACTAATGTCTTCAGGCATATGTTTTTTACATATATATTCCATCATGCTTTCTTCATAATTTAGGCTTGACATTTTCTTTTATATGCAGTATTTTTATTTGTTAACAAATGTGTAGAGCTAGGGATTGAGTGATTAAATCACCAATTTTGACTAAGATTAAAAAGGCAATATTTCAAAAGCATCTAAGTGAAAGGACAGAGACCAACAACAACCTAAGGAGATTAAGGGTTTTTTAAAGGTGTTTGATCATTCTTATTTCTATATTAGAAGTCAGGAGGTAGAGAATTAGTGATTGGAAAAGGCCTCATATTATCAAGAAGCTTATTTCATAGGGAATGGCTTCAAGTTATACATTTTTGTGCTTTCCTTAGAAATAGATCTTTTTAGGCTTGAAACTCTAACAACGTGACACAGTCCTAGTTTGGAGGATTTTAGGCCTATAAAGATTTGGTCAAGAGTAGGAATCTAAAATTGTCAATTGACTTCATATTTATTATAGATATTCTCAAATGTAGGATCAATTATCCTATAACTAAATATAAAGAAAACGATTTTGTATCCCTGCCTAAGCCAACTACTCAGCTTTAAAAGAGGTGCAGATGGCAGTAATGAAGCTATGTCCAAACCTACAAAGTGATAGCTATTTTTTGGCTTGTAAATGTAGGGACATTTTGTTTTTGGTTAGAGCTAATGTCTTTTTTTTGGATTTTTTTAGTATGAATGTACAAGTTTTTATAAATATCTTTCTTATAATGAATATATTTGATGATTGGTTGATCTTTACATGAATGTCGTTTAGTGATATTTCTTTGCTTTCTTCTATAACATATCAAGTTTGATATTATATGAATTTTTGGTAAACTTTGTGCCAAATCTTGAGTTTTACATTTTTATGAGAGAGTGGAACTAAAGTTCTATAAGTTCTTGAGAGTATTTTGAGTGACTCATATTTAATAATTCTTCAATCTAATATTTTGGAGCCCCTACAAGTTTATCATTTCACGGTTTACATGTATGACTTTTGAGATTCTTTATATTTGACGTTTTACAAGCTTGATATTTTGAGACTCTGAGAGTTTATCATTTAACATATTATAAGTTACAGTTTGAGACTCTATGAGTCTATTGTTTGATGTTTTGTAAGTCTAACATTTTGCGAGACTCTATAAGTTTGTCGTTAGCATTTTACAATTCTAACATTTTGAAATCTTATGATTTTATTGTTGGTGTTTAGCTTGTCTAACATTTCAAGAATATATGATTCTTTCATTTTGAAACAAAGGTTTTGAAGTGCATATTTGCATAAAACTGAAACCAAACTTCATTAATAGAAAAGTGATTTACAAGCTTAAGAATAATAAAGTCAAAGGTGTTGGCTATTTGAATTTCTATGAAGTTTTGATCCGTCCAACTTTTCTAGTTTGTATGTGTTAGATCTAACGAAATCTCTTACTTATATAGCCTTGTCTAGTTTAAGAGCTCCCTTTCTTTTAGCATCATGTTTATCAATTATGTCGATTCTCCTTAAAATGAGCTAACCTTTTTTGTGATATATCGATAGACTCATTTTTTGTTGAAAATTTTGACATGTTATTGGTATGTCAAATTATTCAGGTATGCTTTATGTCTTTTTTCTTCAATCAAGTCTAGTTTTACCTACAACAAAGTTTTTGACCTCAAGAATGTGGTTTTAGATGCAAATAAAAGCAAATTTTAACTTTTTAGGTATGAGGCCTTCTACTCTATGTGTCAAACTGAATGGGATTTCTCCTATTATTATTCTAAGGGTTGACTAACAACTCCCAATGATACTTTGCAACTCATTTATCTAAATGCCTTGAGCGTGATCAATCTTTGATTTTAAACCTTGCAAAATGGTTATGTTGGTAACCTTTTCCATGTTGTTAGCATATAGGTGTATGACAAAATTAAAGTTTTATTTGATGTTATGTGATTAACAAAACTTATATGACAAAATTGAAGTTTTATTTGATGTTGTGTGAGTCACAAAACTGATATAAGTCTAAGAAAATGAATTATGAGACATTGTTTTTGATTATATATAAGGGAATTCCATGTCTTCATAGACTATGACTCATTAAAAATTGCTCAAGTGTCTTCCTTGATATGGTTGGATAAGGTTTTGTTTTTACCTATAATATCAATATTTGACTATGGCAAGGATGAATCTATTTTGTATAATCGTATGTGGAAATTGGCCTAATTTGTTTATATTCCATTGTGCAACTAATATTGGAGATGAGATAGGAGAATATATGTTAGTGATGAAAATTAGAGTTCCTTTAACATAGATAGTATTTATAGAGTTAGTAAATTGTATCTCACTTAATGACAAAAAGAATCTTTTATAATAAATTGTAAAATAACGTCGAACAACCTTAGTCCAATCAAAAGGACACTTCATGACATTCTTTTAAGATTTCTTCCGAATAAGGCGACATGATCTAATTTATATAAGAATAAGTATGAGAGCATTATAAAGTTGACCATTAATGATAGAGATAGATTTGCAAATGGTTTTTTTGTATCAACATAGTTTAAAGGCAATTCCCTTTTGTTTATATAGTTTCTGCTGGGGTGGTTTTTTAGTCTTCTTCCACTTTCTATGCCTATGCCTAACTTACTTAGTATACATTGGCTGGAATTTAACTTCTAAAACCTCATCCTTAGGTATTATTTCTTTCACTCCATAATTTGATAATTAATATTCTATATTGCTATATTATCTAAGGATGTGTTCGACCTAAATTTGTATGTCTTCTATTTTGGCATAGTATAAGATGAAGTAGTCATACAAGGTCTATCCTTAGTAGTCAAGAGCTCATTCAATTGATTTATAATAAGTTTTTCAAATCTAACTTACTTTTTATCAAATGAATATGTAAATATATTGTTATTCTATCCCATATATTAATGCCTCATGTTTTTTTATTCTTTTAACTTATACTTTTAACAATATTTGATATCGTTTTCAAATGAATCTCAAATAACTATGTTAGATCCACTTATTTCCTCTCTTAACATGCCATCAAAATTCATCTTCTAAATAAGAAAATACTTTAAGGTAGGCTCAACTGAATCTTCTTTGTCAATGAGGATAGTGCATTTGAACACGAAGTCTCCTAGTAGTTGGGATTTGGTTAATGTTTAAGGAGAAAATATGACCTCAAATATAATAAGCTTTACTGACCACTTCACCATCTGTCCTATTGTTCTTGGCTTGTATAAAATGTCACAATTGCTGGTATATCACAATGATAATAGGACAAGCTTAGAAGTACCTTCATAATTTTCTGGATAAGCTTAGAAGTACCAGCATAAATTTCTAATCAATGTAAAAATAACCAAAATTGTTTTCTTTATTTGAATGTATCTAGTTCTAGTCCTTAAAGGATTTTTCTAACATAATAAATGGGCTTTTAATTTTTATCTTCCTAAACTAGTAGAAAGTTGATCACTTATGATGCAATTGAGGTCTATAGGTATAGGATTTCACTATTATGAGGGGTTGTAAGGAGAGGTGAAATTTGTAAATAGATCTTCATATCTTCAAATGCCTTTTGACACTTATCGCCCCATTCAAATCTTTTAATTTTTCTTACTATTTTGAAGAATGAAACATATATTTATATAGATGTGAGAGAAAATAAAACAAACTTGTTAATTTACTTAACGAGATTTGTGCCTCCTTTAAGGTCTATGGTGACTTCATGATGATAATAGCTTTGATCTTTTGAGCCTAAGAACTTTCCACTTCAAGTTTCAAATATGCACTTTTTAAGTTTCACCTTAATGTCTTTTTTTTAGTGTGTTGAAGCATTCTTGTAAATTTGTTAAATGGTCCCCTCCTTGTTTTTCTCGATGTAAACCTTCCTATTTTGATTGATCTGCATGTAAGACATTGAATTGATAAGTCATTAACAGGTTGCTCCCACATTGTTGGGTTTGAATGGCATCATCTTATAACAGAATGTTATGTTGTAGATAACAAATTCTATTTTTTCCTCATAATATTCATACATTTGAGTCTACTTATAGCCTAAGTATGCTTCTATAAAACTTAACCACTTGTTCTTGTTGAGTTTATGATTAGGTTTATTTTGGAAGTGGATAAATTTTCCTTAAGGCAAACTTTTTTTAAGTTTGTAAAGTCAAAACACATGTCATTTATTATTATACAGTTTCACCATTACTATGTTATCATTCTTCAAGTTGAATTCTTTAGTTGTTGTAAGTTCGAAATCATAATCAGATACCAAATTTGCTAATAATGGTTGAAAATGATGATACTTTCAAAAAATCTTATTATTTTCTATTTCCTTTAGTTATATAAAAGTGTAATAGGTAATGATTTAAAGGGCATCTATTGTGAGTCTCTTTTTTGAAAATTGTTCGATCTTATAATTGTGCAAATACATCGGTATGACAATATAATGATTTGGTAAGCAAATGTTACAAATAAGGCTATCCAAAAATTTAGTTTAGTGTTTAGAAATCTGTGACTTACACAAGCTATCTATTTTGGTCAATATATAACACCTAGATAGTTTGATAACATCCTAGCACTTTGAGGCAACATTGACACAAAGTATTGCTATGAAAAATTGTTTTTGGCAATTAGAAAAATGTATTCAGAAGCATCATTATCTTCATGTAACCAAGAGGGACAAAGCTTTAATAGACCACCCTTCTTTAATGGAAATGATTACCTTTACTAGTAAAATAGGGTAATATTCTTTTAGTGGCCGAAAGTGTAGATTTATGGCAAATACTATCAAATGGTCCCTTTATTCGTAAGAAAATTGAAGATAATAATAAGGTACCTAAATTAAAGGAAGAATGGAAACCTTTAGATAAGAGATTAATTTCCATAAATGGTAGGGCCATGCACATTCTTTTTTATACCTTAGGAAGAAATGAATTCAATAGGGTCTTGACTGAATTGATTTTTATTTGCTTATAAAGATTTATAATTTTTAAGCATAAGTGCACGGTATAGCTTTTTTGGAAGTTAAGTAAGGAATATATTCAATCAAAAGGTGGAAAGTATATAGGAGAGGATACACAACGTTTGTTAACTAAGTACCAGCTTTTACTAAATACTTAACTATTGCTTGAGTCGATCATAAATATCTTGTAGGGAGGGCACTAACAAGATATTCATCCGTAGCTTGAGATAAAACTCATTCCAGCTGAATTTCCTATATTCTTATGTTGTCCCAAAGATCTTAGTGTTTCTTATTCTCCAAATGAAATGTACTAGCATGGCAAAGCCAATCTTGAATGCTTTAAATTCATTTTACTATTTCATTGTAAATCATTAACCCACTTCAAGCAGTCTTGCCAAGCAATATTTCTATTAGGTAGGTTAAAAATACAGAGAAATTTACCTCATATCAATCTTGTGGAAGAACAACCAAAGAAGAGATGATCTAAAGACTCCGCTTCCCCACTACATAAGAGGCAAGATCTATCTAGAATTGGAAATTTTATCATGTCTCTAGTTCCCAATTTCTTCCTAGCTATTAACCAGAGTGTAAACGAGTGAGCCTGTGCAATTCCAAATCCTAATATCAACTTGTGAAGTGGAAATACGGTGAGTGGACCAAATATTATTTGTTTACACGATTGTGTTGTAAATTTATGTGATGAGTGTAACTTCCATCTAACTTCATCTACCTGCTCCAAATTTGGTGTATAAGTTGACATCTTCTCTACAATTGGCATGGTTTGTCTACTCATATGGAATGGCCACACCTAGTTGTTACTTTGAATAATTACCTACGCTTTGGAGTCTTCTAGAATTGAGCCTTTCAAAACAAGAAAAAGAGGAGTGTTACATAGAGGTCCTGTTGGATGCCATTTGTCAAACCAGAAGCTAGTGTTTTGCTTCTGACATACTGCTTGATATGAGGATGCATCAATGAGATGGTGAGTAAGATTTGTTGAAAAGTGTAAGACTGAGAAGTTTTTAGAGAAATCGACCATATGTTGCAGTGTTTAACTTGGAACATATGAACCCATTTGACCTAAGGACTTTCCTTATTGCAATAGAGTCTCTATAGTTGTTTTGCTAACAAAAACTTGTCATTCTAAAGGTTGAATTAATCCCTAATATACCATTTTCTTTTGGAGGACAAATAGTACTCCAATTAATCTCAAAAAGTTTCTTCATATTAGAATTGTGTCCATGCCATATGAAATCTCTTATACTTCTGTCTATCTTCTTTAAAACACATTTGGGGATTGTTAAATGTGACAATCGATAAATATTGAGATCCTTAAGAATGGAGATGGTCAGCTGAAATCTACCACTATAAGACAAATATATGTTCCTCCAATTAGAAAATGTTCTAGAAACCTTGTCAATGAGCAGTTTGCATTTGGCTTCTTTTTGCTTCTTAGTAGAGATAGGGACACCCAAATTGTTGAGAGGTAATTGATGAATGACTAGACCTGGCCTCATAAGCACATTAGATGAGGCTTCACTACTCTATGTAGATAGGTACATTGATCTCTTTTATGGATTGAATGTCAACCCAGATACTTTTTGGAATCTTTGTAAGGAAATTAAGAGTACTTTAATTGAAGTTGTATCATTAGAACATAACATGAGTAAATCATCTGCAAAAAAAAGTTAAGTAATATGCAGTTCACTACATCGATGATGATATTTGAACTTTCTACTTTCCACACTGCATAGCTGAGTCATTCTTTGAAGCACTTCCATAGCAATTACAAAGAGATAAGGAGATAACGGATCTCCCTGTCGAATTCCTCTAGTTGCTTTATAAAGTTGGGTAGGTTCCTCATTCAATAGGATGGATAAAGACATAGTAGAAATGTAAGCACGGATCCAATTGACAAACTTGCTAAGATACCCAAATGTGAGGAGTGAGTCAATGATGAAGCTCCACTCCACAGTGTCATATGCCTTAGTGAAGTCTATTTTGAGAGCACAAGTTCTTACTTGTTCTTTAGTGTTGTAGTCTTTGAATAATTTTTGTACTAACATTATATTATCACCTAGGACATATGCACCTTGACTTAAGTTGATCAATCTCGGTAAAATTTCCTTCAATCTGTTAGCAAGGATTTTGGAGATGATCTTATACACCACATTGTTGCAAGATATTGGTCAATAATCATTCAACCTTTTGGGATTTAAGATTTTGGAAAATAAGACTAGATAAGTCTAATACATTTCTGTAAGTAACCTGCCACTCTTGAAGAACTCCTACACTACTTTGATAATTAAATTTTGTAAGAGATTCCATTTTGCTTGAAAAAATCGGGTATTGAAACCATCAGGACCTGGTGACTTATTAGGGTGGATGGAGAAAAATATTGCTTTGATCTCCTCACTGGTGACCTCTCTGACTAAGGCAAAATGTTGATTCGGGTTTATAGATCCAGCCATGCTAGTGATACCATTAATAGGAAGACAAGAGGTGGATGAAGAGACTCCATTTATCTGCATGAAATGTCTAGTAGCTACCTCTTTCAATTTATACTGCTTTTGTATCATTCTACCCTACTCATCTTTGAGATATATCATCTTGTTTATATTCCTGCTTCCATGAATTACATTGAAGAAGTATTTGGTATTCTTATCTCTGGGTTGGAGCCATAGAATTCAAGACTTTTGCTTTAGCTGATTCCTAAAGTCTTCAATTACCTGCATGTATTTGCTCAATTCTGTCTTCTCCTTGGCTATGAGTGCAGGATCAGTAGGATTAGTAGCAAGCAACTTCTAAGTTAAGAAAAGATTTGCCATGACTTGTTTCTTATTGAGTTTCGAAGGTCATGACATTGCTTCATTAGTTTTACACATTCAGCTTTGATATTCTTCAGTATTTGCATACAATGAAAAGCATTAGAACTTTGTACTTGTCTTCGAATGGCTACGCTAACTATTGCATCTAGTTAAGCATGATTTAGTAAGGAATTAAAGAATCTGAAGGGTGTATATCTTTTTTCGAGTCTACTTTAAGTGTAAACATTGACGGGTGTATGATCTAATAACAATGGCTCACCAAACACAACATAGCTATCAGCCATTCGCGCAAGCCACCAACTGTTTACAAGACACCTATCTGCCTTCCTCTGTATCAACCGATGTCCCTGTTGATGATACTCCATGTGTATAATGGGCCCTGAAATTTAAGATCAACTAGCCCAAGCAAAGATGTTAGTGTTGTAAGTTCTTTTGTTGGGACACGTTTCTAGAGCCCAACTTTTGGAATCATAAAGCGTGTGCGCAGAATTTCTCGTCAAACAAACGTGGGTGAAAACCAAAGAAATCAAAAAGCTTAAGGTCAAAACTTGTAACTCCGACATCCAAAAAAGCATACTTTAAAAACGTTGGAAAATTATAAAGACGAGCTACATCATTCCGCGTAGACAACTGGGTCTAAACCAATCCAACTCGATATAGTGTTTTTTTTCTCTCTTTTTTTCAACTTCATTCAAAGCAACTTCAATTTCCAATTTGAAATTCATCCACACTTAAACCTCAATTCATTTGATTCTTCATATTAAATCATATCTCATCATTTAAAAAAAATCTTATTTTTCTTTTCCATAAAAATCTCACACACATATCTATATACCAACAATTCATA
>JANTNU010000004.1:13141612-13156186 GCA_024752395.1 Erythroxylum havanense
GCAAGAAAGTAATAGTTTATGAAATTTTCAGTTTGTTTTGTAAGCCTCCAAATCAGATAGATTAATAAAAAGGTTGGGCAAACAGGTTTATGTTTATAATGAGACATGACGAAAATGGCATATGCATCCAAAGTTACAAATCACTTCAGAAATAAGACAAGTGAAAAGGGAGTCTAAATTATCTGTCCAATATTATAATATTTTATTATGTCTAATAAATTTCAGCCGTTTATTTATGTAAATTTTATATAAATCCCGCATGAATTATGCGTGAGTCTCATAAAAAAATAGTTAAGATTTCATAAGATAAAATAAAACAGAATAATATTAAACAGAGAATCTTAACCCGAGCAATCCGCAAGACTTATCCTTTTGACCACTTTTAACAGATGGTAACAGACGAGACAAGCAATTAAGATTTTTAATAAGCTTGGTCACCTCGGGCACGACGCGGTAGAGTATTAGCGGGGACAACTAGAGACGTGACAGGCACAGCCGAATTGATATAGAAAAATGCTAAACAACAATTGGATACAAGTAGGCACTTACCCGCTCCCGGTGACGTTTTGTCTGCTTGTCCAGTCAGAACTTGGTAATGTCAGATTAACAAGGAAGTGCCTGCCACTCAGAAGCAAGATATTACGCAGAGCGAAGGGCTAAACCATAAGCGAAAGTCAAAAAGGGTTAACACAAATTCCCAATTCCCAGCTGCTATATTCATAACGCGTCCAACACAGCTCAGCCAGCGTTAGACTATGATTTTAAGAACTTGGGCCACAGGCCACGGACACAATACACTAACGTCCGACTCAGATCTCAGACGTACTAATGTGGGGCTACAGCAAGAAAACCATTACAACCATATGCTGACAGCCATTTCAGGATCCTTGAATACCGATCGTTGCCTCTCAAACTAATATCTTCAATTCCAGATTGATTCATCAGTTCCTCAAAATTGGTGACTTTGGTAATTATAGGAATGCAATAACAGAAGTTCAAGGCCGCCAAAGTTAAAACACAACATTACAAGCTCCGGTGCCCCCAGTTATGATTATGTCATTGTTAAGACCTTATCATTGTTTGGTTTTCTTATCATTCCTAGTTCTTTTTCTAAATTCTCTTCTCTCGGCTGAGTACTGCTTCTTTATTAACAAGTTGCACATTGCTGTTTTTACAGCTTCAGCCGCTGCTACAAAAACATCTTCCTTAACGGAGACGCTTCCTTGCAACTTGTGAAGCAATTTCTCTGCCCCAGGTACTTCATTATCACCCAAAACAATCACTTTCTGTTCGGCAGAATTGGCATTGCTTGTGCTGAATCCAGAAAGAACCCTCACACGGGCCAAAGAATTATAATCAGAACCATGGAATTTAGAGACACCGGTTATCATCCACAACAGCTCTCCAGAACAGCTACAACCAAAACTTGTAGGAATGTAGTTTTCTGCACCAGTAGAAACCACCTACGAGAATAAAACCGGGTGAAAACACAGGTCACTAGACATAATATCAATTCATGCGAATTTGTCATCATCAAGTTTTGTCAGGTGACAAGTATTCAACTTTATAGCAGAACTTGAATCTAGGAAGCTTCCTAATTCATATGACTGATCATTGATCATAGCCACCTTGCAAAATTTCCAGGTCAAGTGGAATAAATAATGAAGACTGAATTGATAATGTAAAGTAATCTCTTAAAAGTGCCAGACCATTAAGTGATCTGCATTCTGAATATCTGTAGGTTGTTAATTTCTGTTTTTCATTCGCCTATAGAAATCAGGTTCCTTACCTTTGCAATATTAAGACTCTGAGAGGAAAGATCACAGCTCAATATCATTATTCCTTGCAAGCTAAAGAGAAAATGATAGATGTATCATGAATGTGCATTAAAAAGGACCAAATCAGAGTGAAAATAAGTTTTGAAGTTTGAGAACTTGCCTTTGAGTGGCCACAGCAACAATATTATGATCTGGGATGGTGCACAGATCAATGACAGCGGAACAATCCTCTTTACTGCCATTAGAGCCTAACTGCCCTGCCTAACAGTAAACAAGTGAAATGAGCTAAATGAAAGAACAACTGCAACTTTCTGCAAGTACATCCATACTTTGACTTAAATCCATCGTGAATTGCAACAAGGTGATATTTGATGCACAAGAAATACAGGGACCATTTAACAACAATGAGATACCTTATGACCAACTTCACAAGTATGGAGGAGGGATCCAGAGTCAATTTCCCACAAGCGAACCTGTATAGTACTGCCAATCAACTTTTCATCCACACTTCACATAAATGTAGTTCATTCTCTTAACCATGCTAAGTTGGAATCTTAAGAATGCTTACTGTTGAATCGCCACTGCCAGACAGAAGAAACCCCTGGGGGTAATCTACATTGCAAATAAATGCAAGGCAGGAAACAAACCTGTGATTTGATCCATGATATTGAAATGCATCATACTTGCAGGTCCATAATTGCAATTTCGTTTTTTATGCCATTATAAGTATAAACTATCACATAAATAACGGTTAAAACTCACTCGGAATGCCCAAGGCAAAAGCTCTGAATCTCATGAGCTCCATCTAAAGGATTCTCTGGAAACACAGTGACCTATCATAAGAACTAATGAGATAGACAGGAGACAAAACATCTAGTCATTCAGCTCATTCACTGGACAAGAAAACTGAATTACTCGAATCTTAAAATCTCTGTCTGCGCTAAGAATAAACCTTCCATCCGGGGAAAATTCCTGCAAAAGCTCATACGAGTAAGGTTTCTGAATAATAATAATAACATTGTAGAACAATGCATAAGAGTTCATTTCCGAAATAAATGCCTCAGAACTTATTGGGAAAATCTAGAACTGAGATCACTCACAAGGCTTGTAATGATGCTGCAATAATGTGCAAGCAATGGTGCAGCCTTCTTATTCACTGAAGCCTCGCTTCCATCAATTCCATGAAGATCCACAACCCATACAACTCCAAATTTGTCAGCAAAACAAACATACAGCCCATCCTTGCTTATAGCAACTGTACTCACTCTCTTTTCAGAACACCTGTCATCCTAACAACTATGAGAGAAATTCCAAAGCAAATAGTTCAAGAACTCCAAATATTGACAAGAATCTAATTAAGTAAATAGACGAGATGGATATCCACTCTGGATCAGAAATACCAGTTGCTGATATGACAAAGTAAAGGACTCCATCTAAGATGTACATTTGATTTTCACAAATTAACCCAATCAGTAGATGGCAAGAATACATAACAGATCTGTGGAAAAAGGGTTTCAAGTTGTATATTAGCTGTATACCATTTTCGAAATCAATTTCTAGATATTCCAAAGGTTGTGGGATTCTAAGAGATTGTTCTCATTTTCTAGGAGACTATTTTCATTGCCTAGGAGAGTATGGAATCCTGAGAGATCAATTCTTAGAGATTGTTTCTTATGTTTCTGCTTCTCTAAAGTGTATATAAGCATGTAATCTGAAATCATTTAGGAATAAGACAATTAATTTTCTCTTCTTTTTGTGGCATGGAATCAGAGCTTTAGGATTTCTAAGGAAAATTCTGTAGCCTTAATTGCAATTTCTAGTAGCCTTCATTGTTGCAATCTCCAACCATTGTGCAGCCTTCATTGCCGCACTTTCCCGACCAGACAATACACCTTTTCATCGCTGCGATTTCTTTTCTTTAAACTCTAATCACAAAAAACATGTCTAAAATCACAGAAATTAATTCTATCCAAAAGCCCACCCCAAAATTCTAAAAAAGTTCAATCATAAGGTGGGCTTCCTAATATTTCAGCAACTTATCGATTGAATGGCAAGAACTATCTGAAGTGGTCTTAACTAGTTAAAACTATTCTTAAGGTTAAAAGAAAATAGGGTCACCTATTAGGATTTAGTCCTGAGCAAGGAGAATTAGGTTACGAATCTTGGGATAAGGACTCTATTATTATGTCGTGGCTATAGAATCCATAACACGTGAAATTAGTTACCTGCATGTTTCTCTCAACAGCAAAAGAGATTTGGGAGGCCATTCAACAAACTTACTCTGGGAGGCCATTCAACAAACTTATTCCATGGTTGAGGATGTTGCTCAGGTGTATGAAATAAAAGTAAAAATCAGAACAATAAGATGAGGAAAATCAGTCACAGAATATGCCAATCTATTGTGAAGTTAGTGGCAGGGATTGGACTACTACAAGACTGCTGAGCTGCAGTGCTGTCAATGTTCTGCTCAAATAAAAAATTTTATTTAAAAAGATAGTGTATAATTCTCTTGTAGAATTGAATCCTGAGTTTGATTAGATAAGGGTTCAAATTTTGGAAAAAGAAGAAATCCCATCACTATATGAGACAATCTCAATCGGCAGAGCTGAAGAAAGTTGACAGACTGTGATGCTTGACACAATCAGTAGAAAATTTAGCAATGAATATTACTGCATAAATTACCAAAAATGTCAGCCGAAGTGTCAAACAAAAGTATGGACCATGAGAGTTCAGGCCATATCACTCAAAATAATCAAGCAAAGCTGTAAGACTTGAGAGAATTCAGCATTGAAGATATTGAAAAGCTTAAAAAGATATTGGATCAGATAAATAAAGCATCTCATGCGAGTTCATTAGCTCTCTCAAGTAACCATTCTTGTTCAATTGGATTTAATGCCTCAAAAAATCCTTTATGGGTAACAGATTCAAGCACCAAAGACTATATGACATTCTCATCCATCAAATTAGAACTTACACTTGTTGTCCAAGTAACAGAAAAGTTATTGCTGTTGATGGGTTTCTTAGAACTATTATTGGCATAGGAGACATACAACTTACCCCATTAATCTTATTAAAAATTGTCCTTCATGTTCTTAAGTTATCCACTACTCTTTTTTCTGTACATAAACTGCATAGCCATTTTGCACTCTTCTTTTTGTGAATGGTGGGAGCAAGGTTCGGGGAAGAGGATTGGACTTGCTAAGGAAAGGGATGGGTTGTAGTACTTGGAAACTTCAAACCAATCATCTATTAGCAGTAGCAATCTATCTTTATCGCTTTTTTCATCATCAAAAGAGGATGTTATTTTGTTTCGTCATTTTCATTGGGGTCATCCATCATTTGCAACTTCAAAGATCATGTTTGTTTCTCCTTTTAAAGAGATAGATGTAGCGAGTTTTCATTGTAAAGTACGTGAGTTTGTAAAACACACTCGTGTGACTTTTCCCATTATCAATAAAAGAATTACCTCTTTTTATTTAATTCATAGTGACATATGGGGTCCTCCTTTCCTTAATATCACTAGTGCAAGATTGTTTGAATCTTTCATTGATGATTACACTCGTATCACATGATTTTCTTGTTAAAAATAAATTAGATGTGAGTAACTTTGTCCCTAGTTTTCATTATACGAGAAAAAATCAATTTGGTACTAAAATTAAGCTATTGTAGCCAAAATTTATCATCATACTTTCAAAAAGAAGGCATTCTTCGTGAATCATCTAGTATCTATACAACTTAGCATAATGGAGTGGTTGAAAGGAAAAGAGGTAATATTTTAAACATCACTAGAGCACTCCTATGCTGCCATAATGTACCAAAATAGTATTGGGGAGAAGTTGTTCTCACATATGCATACATGATCAATAGGATGCCATCATGTATCTTAGGTTCCAAAACACCTCTGATACGTCTTTCTCACTTTTATTCAAATGTCAAAACTTCTAACATTCTTGTGCCTAGGATTTTTTATTGTATTGCATTTGTTCATGTTCATGGTCTTTAACAGGGAAAATTGGAGCCCATAGTAGTCAAATGTATCTTCCTAGGATACTCACCTAGTCACAAGGTCTATAAATATTATCATCTCCCTTCTAAGAAAATGTATGTATCTGTTAATGTAACATTTATCAAAGATGTACTTTATTATTCCCAAAATTATCTTTATGAGAGGTCTATATATCTAGAGAAGATAAAGAAAGAGGAAATAACTTAGAAAATCTGTTTGACATCTCTTTTTCACCATCGTAATCTCTACCATAATTTAGTCCTAGGGTAAATAAGTTAAAGAAGAAACCTAATCCTATTGAATCTGTGATGAATGATAAATTTGATATAGATATTACTATTGATAAGAGGTGATTTGGGATGGAGTATTCAAGAAGGCCAACTGACGGTCCTGACCCAAAGATATTACAAGAATTTGCTCCAAATCATCCACCAACAAATGAAGTAAGTGAGATACCTAAAGCCCTTCAATCTGAACTATCCACTGAAATTAAGAACCAGGATGATAATAATGAGTTGCCTATTTCTCAGAGAAAAGGAACTACAGAATGAACCAAGTGGTTTTTAAATCCTTTAGCCCACACTTTATCCTTTCATAGATTTTCACCTTCCTACAAAACCTTCCTTATCAACCTAAATATTATTCCTATACCTAAGACCTTATTTGAGGCATTATCCAAACAAGAATGGAGGAAAGCCATGAGTGTTGAGATGGATGCATTAGAAAATAATAAAACCTGAGAGACGGTAAAATTGTTGAGAGGAAAAAAACTAGTGCGATGTAAATGGGTATTAACTTAAAGTATAAGGCTAACGGATCTTTGTAAGGTATAAGGCGAAGCAATGGCTATCAGGATACAATCTTCTATATAGACTAGATTACATTGAGACCTTTATCCCTATTGCAAAAATGAAAAAAGTAGCAGTCGCTTTATCCTTGGCAGCTAACTTCAATTGGGAATTACAATTGTTGACGTAAAAAATGCATTTTTCTATGGCGACTTCAAAAAAGAAATATACTTGAATATTTTATGTAGGAAAAATAGAAGAAATATTAATGAGTGGCTAAAACTCATAGAAAATAGGAAGTATGGGCTGTTTAGTGTTGGTAGGCTGCTGGAATATCAGATTTTAGATCTAAATTTCAGCTTAGTTTGTTGGAATTTCAAGTTTGCATTAGCTAAAATTTTAAGGTTTGATTACTGAAAATTCAGGGTAGAGTTTTAATATTGCCAGAATTTTGGATTTTACAAAGGGAAGACTGCGTACATCATGACCCTCCCCGGCCCCCAATGAAGATAGATGATTGCAATTCTTGTTTTTGTTGTCCTCCTTCTTTCATCGAATACTCAAAGCGGGCAGCCTTGTGCACTGGGTATGTTGAAAACGTTACTGGAACTTCAGTGAGCTTAACAAGTGATGCAGGGTAGGGAACTAGGAACCACTCCTAGAGTTTAAGAATCACCCTTTAAAGAAAGCATCACACCTTCTAATTGAAACTCAAGCTTATTAAAAAATTCAGGATAACTTGTTATTGAAGAGTTGAATACACACGTATTTATAAAGAAGTCTCTAGAGCTCTTGTTCTAATAAAAAAGTGTTCATAACAAATTTAAATCATATTTTAATAAAAATTCTATAAGCTTAAGTCATAAACAACTAAGATAAAATATCTACAACTAGAATAACATACTAACTTATTATTATGTCCTATCTAATAAGGAATCCTAGCATAATTTAAATTTCATCCCTTGTTGTCTTTGTTGTCAATACAATTCTCACCCTTCATCCCACCAAATTAAAGTTTGTGGTTGACTAATTTTTTCTCTTTCACTGCTGTTATAGACTTTTTAAGTATTTTGCATCAATATTCCTCCTAGATTTGGTGACAATATGGCAAGTAATAAACTTTGCAAGTTTAAAAAAAGGCTTTTATGGTTTGAAGCAATCACTAAAGGCATGGTTTGGCATATTTGTGGGATACAAACAAAGCCAAGGTGGTCATACACTATTTGTTAAACATTCAAATTCAAGGGGAGTTACATCATTGCTAGTTTATGTTAGTGATATAACTGGCACTGGCAATGATAAAAAGGAGAGACAATTTTTGAAGGAATGTTTAATTGAGAGTTTGAAATTAAGGAGTTAGGTAGTTTGAAGTATTTTCTAGGGATTGAAGGAACTCATTCCAAAGAGGGGATCTTCATCTCACAGTAGAAATATGGAATTATCTAATAAAAGAAATAGGAAGACTAGCTTGTAAACCAACGCCAACTCTTATAGATCCCAACTATAAACTTGGTTAAACAAAAGAAGGTTCTTCTATTAATTGAGAGATGCACCAACACCTACCTGAAAAACTCATTTATCTATCACATGCAAGGCCAGATATAATATATTCGGTTAGTGTAATAAGCCAGTTTATGCATGATCCCCAAGAAGTTCATCTACATGCTACTTGTAGAACTCTAGACCATTTGAAAGGAATTCCAGGGAAACGAATTCTTAAAGAAATAATGAGTTAACAGTTGAAGCATATATTGATGTAGATTATGCAGGATCACCAATCAATAAAAGGTATACTCCCAAATATTGTACAATTTTGGGTGGCATTCTTGTAGCACGGAGAAGCAAAAAGCATAATATTATGGCATGATCAAGTGTAGAGGTAGAATTCAAATATATGGCACTAGGAATTTATGATCTGTTATGGAGAAAGATTATCCTTGATGACTTACGGATAAGGTGGAGTGGTCCAATGATGTTGCACCATGATAGTAATTAGCAATAAATATTGCATATAATTTAGTACGACATAACTGAACAAAAAATATTGAAATTGATAGACCCTCTATTAAAGAAAAATTGGAATGTAAGTTAATTTGTATGACTTATATTCCAATTGAAGGACAAATTGCAGATCTGCTTGCAGAGGGTTGAGTACCCAAATATTTCAAAGTACCATTAGCAATACAAAGGGTTGAGTACCCAAATATTTCAAAGTATCATTGGCAAGCTGGAAATGACAAATCCTTATTCACCAACTTGAAGGGGAGTGTGACAAAGGGTTTTAAGTTGTATATTAGCTGCATACAATTTTAGAAAAGTCAATTTCTCAGTATTTCAAAAGTTGTGGGATGCTAAGGGATTTTTCTCTTTTCCTAGGAGAATATAGAATCCTAAGAGAATATTTTCATTTCCTAGGAGAGTATGGAATCCTAGGAGATTAATCCCTAGAAATTGTTTCTTATTTTTCTCCTTCTCTAAAGTGTATATAAGCATGTAATCCTAAATTATTTGGGGATACGACTTCATTTTCCTTTTTATTATCCTTGCATGATCTGTGTCCAAACTATGAGTAACCAACCTACACAGAAGGTCTCAATTGAGACTGTTAAAAAAGTTATTTGACCATTGAACATTTTTTGTATAATTATAATGAATTTTAACTAAATGTCTAAATCCATTTCCTAGCATCATAGAAAGCTGGTAAAAATTCGACAAAAACTTACACCGAAGAAATGCAGCGCCAATTATTTGTAGACCATATCTTTACAAGCTTATCATCACCAGCTGATACAAAGTACTTCCCGTTTGCACCATACCGAATTGCTCTTATAGAATTCTTGTGGAAAGGCTCAACAGAATCATCCGTAAGATGAACCCCACAGCCCTCTCTAAAAAAACTCGGAATATAAAATTAATCAAACATCCAATCCTTGGAGAACAGAAATTAAGTCTATAAAAATTTCCTTAAGCCGCAAACACTAAGAGAAAAAGAACATTCCGCGTAACGAAATCATATAATGTTTGTGGTTAAAAAAAAACAAGTCAATGTTGCGAAGAGATTGCTCACCGGAGGTCGAAGACGCGTAGGTCCGACCCGACGGCGACTGCAACAGAATCCTGGGTGGGGTGGACCGCAATAAGAGCCGGGGCCACCTCAAGTTCTTTGTTATTTTCTCCTTCATTTAGAGCGTCCTCCATTTCTCTACTTAAAATCTTCTGTTAAACAAAAGGGAAGCAAGAACTAGAAGCAGTAAGGTTTTTTTATTTTGCTGGTTCTTGATTAAGGTTTAGAGGGTTTTTGTTCCTCGTCATGGGCCGTCATGTTTAACTCTGCGTTATTTCCTTTGGGCTTTTATTGTAGCGCTTTATTTTTGGAGGATGTTCATTGCGTTAACAGTAGTGGCTGGCTGTATCCATGGTAAATTCTGAGAGGGGCCTTGAAAACAATAAAAAGAAGCAATTCAACAGGTGGTATTTTGTTAGCCCAGAATGCCCAAGGAGGAGAAAAGTTGGGTAGTCATTTCATGCTAGTAAAAGTTCCATTTGCCGGAAGGCCGTTCTTTAACAGATTTATAAAGACCACAATTGTTGCCCTGGAAATTTTTAAGAGTTTCCATCAGAAACGCCTGCAAATTACAAAAGTGAAACATGGAAAAGACTGGCTCAAGAAACAAACAAGGCAGCCAGAGATCAAAGTCACAATTCCTGGTCTCCAGTACAAGATGATCAACGCCCCAACAAGACCACAATTTTCACCTACCAATCTAAATTCTCAGTTGTGTACACCCAAGAATTGTTCCGCGGCACCGTGTCATTGGAGTTGCCTGGCGCCAAGTTGGTCTCTCACAGCAAACTGTCAAGATATCGACATCAGACATTGGCTTAATATCCCAATTCCATCTGTCAGGCCCAATTACTCCTCCAATCACATATATCTCGTCCCCCAGTGCAGTCATTGCAAAATCAATCCTTCTGCGTAATTCAGATGCTGAAACTACCACCTTGCTTGTCTTTCCTTCCTGCTTGAAAATCATTCCATGGCTCATGACATAGATGGCACCCTGAACAACTGCCATTGGTCCTTGGAGCCAACCATGATCCTCAACTGTCCACCCAGATCCTGCACTATCCAAAACTAGCACTGTTGACAAGCCCTTATGCAAGACATGCACCTTTCCCTCGAGAACTACTCCAGAGCATGCTGAATTGTGGGTGCGGTGCAGGTCTGGCATTGGAATCCATACATCCTTCTCTGGATCATAGATTTCCACCTGGGAAATTGATTTTCGGCAGCTGGTGAACCCACCAGCAACAACAATCTTCCCATTCCAAACACAGCATGCAAACATTGCTCGTGGTACAAGCATGGAAGTATGCTGGCTCCATTGCCGCATTACAGGGTTGTATGACCAGACCTCATTGGTAGCAAAACTCCCATCTTGGTCACCAGTTAATGGATCAACAGCATCACTACCACCACCAAGTACAAACAACTTCCCAGAAGTGGAGACAACACCAAAGTGCGCAAGGTGTCTGATTTTTGAGGGGAGTACAGGCAGAGTGATCCATAGGTCTCTTAGAGGGTCATAAAGCTGCCATAAATTCTCTGGGTCAAAAGCACACACGCACAGTAGATCCTCTGCTGAACCAAGCTCTTGTCTGGCCTTAAACAGTTCAGGGCTACGAATGACAGCTCGCCATGAACGAGAAACAAGCTCTAACCTGGGATGAAAATAGAAAGGGACCCAAGCAATACACCTGATGGCAACAGCGTCTGGAAGACCTTCAATCAGTTCAGACATGCTATTCCATTTCATCTGTCTGAAAGGATATAAAACCAGTGTTGTTATGCTGACAACAGCAACGGCATAGGCTACCTGATAGAACAAAAAGCACCCAAATGGTCCAATGAAAATCAATTTGGAGATTAGAAACAGTAGTACTGTATTTATTCTGACAGTTGACTTCAGCATACAAGAAGTTCATGTGCTTAGTATAAGAAATACACATGCTGCTTCACACATGTTCACATTGCCTCAAATAAAAGGAGCAAGAACTATTTCACATTTAACATTTATATCCAAAAGTTTTCAGCTAAAAAGTCTATTTTGCTTTCTAATAATATACAGCCATAAAACCTTATCCAGGAAAACAAGTAAATTTGAGAAAAGTCAGAAAAGCAAGAAGAGTTGAACAACAGGAGGTTTGACAATAAAATCAATATTGCACTCAAGCTTTTCTTTCCCTCCAGTTTTTAACCAAAGTGAAACGAGAGAAAGGGTTATGGACATTATTTCATCAATTTTATACTCTGACAAAAATTATTATTGTGAATCATTGTCCCAAATCAAAATTTTGGCTGATAGAGTTTGTTTGTCAAATAATTGGTTAACAGTGCAAGCATAAAGCACTCCATTGACAGTTGTTATTAGGAAAAGCATTAGACAAGAAAACCTAATAAATAATTAAAATATAAAGAGAACACATGATTGCTTAAAGGAAATTACATTACATTCACTTTTCATGGTAAAATTTTCCTTCTTCTAAGTTGACGGTTATAAAGAATAAACATATACTGTTTCACATGAAATATGCATGTTATTCAGTTGTCAATAGCACTAATTATATCAATTGCCAATGCCCAATGGTATAGCTAGATCAACAACAATCTTGTAAAAGGCAAACATGTGAGCTTCACATGATTTCCACTTTCAAAAGAAGTAAAACTTCTCACAAGACACATTAAGAAGACATCGTACATGAGACTTTTCTTCATTTATGAACCTATATCTTGGTGCGCATGGTCCTTTTACAATCTAATAATCAAATGAAACAAATCAAAACAAAAAGATTGTGAATTCAACAAATACTCAAAAAGAAAGCAAATTTCATATTTTTCGAACTAGATAACAGCCTTTCTTTCTCTACTGGGCAGATTAAAGGACTATAAATCATAATAATATAACAGAAAGAAAATCGAGCAATGTCCAAAAAGAAAGAAAAAAAGGGACATTCCAATGATTCCAGTCCTTTAAGAAACACATTTGTACAAAATAGATATGCCAGGTATGTGATCTACTGATCAAAGCCTCTCAGCCATATTTTGGAAGCACAAAGCCATCCAACTTTTTCATGAAAAACTAGCTCCATACATCAATGCTCCATAATTTGAAAAAAGGGCCATAAAATTTTAGTGACAACTCCAGAACCACAAGTTGTACTAGGACACTTAAACCAGGCCATAAGCCACAAGAAGCATATATATGTGAATGGATGACAAGGAAACGGAACATTGTCTAGAAAAATGACAGGAGAAGAAAGGACACACAATACAAAAGAGAGGGGGAAACAGGACAAGCATACTTAACCCAAGTGGCTAAGCAAAAGGAGGTACATTTCTTGTCCTGGAAATGATCAGTAGTTCCGACATTTCACCAAGAAGCCTTAAAGTCTACGATGTTGAGACAATCATTTAGCATTGAAGAGATGTAGCCTAAAAGTTACTGATTACAAACTCTAGGAAGAGTTTAGAAATCATAGCTCTCGTTGTACAGTTGAACATTTTTTTGAACATTTCTCAACTGTATGTTAGCTATCTGCCTGAACCTCAACCAGAAATGTTGTATCTCTTAGCATAAAACAGTCCAAAGTCCAGTACGGTAAAAGATTAGAGTTGCCACCAGCACACCCAAGCAAAGTAACTCCCATATAAAAAGCACATAATCAAAGAAATTCATGAAACGAATTAACACAAATAACAAAAGCGGTTGAAAAGCCTAACCCTGTAATGTCTGTCATTCGTCCTCCACAAATTTAGTATTCACGCTAAAATATAAATTGCACCTCCAGAAATAGAGCATAAACACATAATTCCACTGAAGAGCATCAAAATGCAGTTCCTAACAGAAAAAATTAGAAAGTGACCGTCAAAAGGTTCCACACGCGGCTCACGAGAAACTAAAGCTATAGACAAATTAAATCTTATCATTTCACTAAAAATCCAACAGAAATTCAGTCAAATGCGGTATCGAAGAAACACACTCATTATCAGATTCGCGGAAGCTTCTATTGAATCCACGCAAACCAGAAAACCACAAGCAGCAAAGCAATGAAAACACAAATGGCTCCAAAACTGAAACGCCTAAAATACAACCCCAGAAGCAAACACTGTAACACACAGACACACATATACAAGCTGCCTTTCCTTCATGAGAAACCTACTTTGAATCAACAATTCCGCAATAAAAATGAAGATTATATGCAATGGCGACCAAAAATTATCACAAAATAAGCCAAAGAAATGCAATTCCCAAACTTAAAAAAGTTTGTAGATAGACCCTTCACCTGACACCCAACAACTCTCTATCATCCAGATTTGGACCCAGGGAGAGAGATAAAGAGTAGCGTAGAATTGCGTGAGAGAGAGACTGCGAGTGCTTATTAGTTAGTTATAGAGGAGGATATTCGTAATTCTTTTCGGCTTCCTTAAGCCCAATCTGTACCTGTAGAATTGGTTGACACGTTAATCTCACGTGGTTGAAATGTGGGAAATCAAGGTTTTTATGCCCATCTCTTGTTGGGTTTTGCCTCGCCCAACCTCAGCCTTGCTTGGACTTTTTCATGCGTCTGTCTGTCCTGTTTATCAAGTTCACGGATAGTGCCGGGCTTCAGGTGTCGTATTGTTTCGGCTCCCCCGAGATTGAGGCCTCTTGTGATTCGATGTTAATTAATAGAATAGAGTGAAATAAAATAAGATAGAAAAAAATAATTTATAATAAAATATAGTATAATATAGTAAAAAATTGTTTGGAAATGATGAAAAGCCTTATAATGTAATGTAATAAAATATTATTTAAAAAATAAATTGAATGGAATGTAATGTATAATAAATAACTTTTATATCCCTTATATTAAAATGGTAGTAGCAAGAGGTTTGTTATTTTATTACTTATTATATAAAAATATTAGTATTAATTATTTAATATATGTTACTTTATTTTAT